>PVJX010015650.1:0-42026 GCA_004027295.1 Dolichotis patagonum
TGATATGTACTACAAACAAGGTGTATTTGACACTGGAAAAAGTTATAAACAAGAAATTCCTCCCGAATTGAGCTAAAGTCTCATACGTAAATTGGAAGTAGGCAAGGTAACCAAGTGTGTGGGTGTGTGAGAACCACGGTGCCCAGATGGGAAGCAAAAAACACAACATGGACTATGGCCTGCAGTAGAATAAACCAGCATGACTTGAATAACTGTAAGAGACAAATGAGTATGGATTATGAAGTGTAAGCATGGTGAAGACTTGGAAACAGCTCTTGCAGACTTCCCGGACATTAACTTGACTCAAGCAACAAGGGGAAGCCAACAAACGTTTATAAGTAGGGAATGAAACAGTATTGGGATTTTAAGGAAATCTTTCCAACCTCAATAAAAGGCAAGGGGTAAGAGGAGATGAAGAGGAATCTTAGAAGTTAGACAGGATTGGGGCTGCAGATTTAGCTCAGCAGCATAAGCACCTGCCTTGGAAGCATGAGGTCATGAGTTCGATCCCTGGTACCAAAAAAAAAAAAAAGTTAGATAGGATTGACTGATGGCAACTTAGATCAATTAAGGTAGCGGCAATGGAGAGGGCACCATCTAGGATGCTGGGAACATGAGTATAGAAGACTTTTTTTATGAAGTCAGAAACCAAAGTTCAGTGCCACATGTTTAGTAGGCAATGAAGACATGGAGAAAGATAAAGTTAAATAAAGCAGGCTCTGTCTCAGAACTTCACTTTCTAGAAAGACAAACTAACACACAAAGGCGGCAGAAAATGGTGCACCCAACACTGAAGGGCAGGTGGCATTCAGGGCCTTGTCAGCACAAAAGATGGCTGACATAACAACCAATTGGAAGGCCTGGCTTGTGTGAGAGTGAAACCCCAGGAAAAATGAGCCACGATACCCAAAGTTGTTATTTCAACTAACTAGCTCCAGAGACGGCATTTTAAATGATCCATTGCAACTCCCAATCCCTTTCCCTCCTCCAAATCATGTTGCCAAAGACACGCCAAAGTCCTTGGAAAGCAACAGTCTTCTACTGTCATTACATTTATTTTTTCATATATCATATATTCATAGTCTTATGTCTATTGATATATATGTTAGCTTTTTAAAGCAAATGTAATTTGATTTTATAAGACTGAAGGAACAGATCTAACTTCTAAGATTTTTTTCTTTCAAATACATAGTCACTTACCTTTCCTCTGCTAACTAACCATCTGTCCTTGTTTGTTTGTTTGTTTTTTGCAGTACTGTGGATTGAACCAAGGACTTTTGGACAAAACTAAATCCCTCACCTTTTTTATTTTTATTTTTTATCTTGAGACAGGGTCTTGCTAAATTTCCCACCGAAGTCTCGTACTTGCAGTCCAGCTACCTTAGCCTCCCAGAATGCTGGGATTACAGGTGTGTACCACCAAGCCAGCTAACTTCACTTATTTGAAGTGACATATTTCTGCTACATTTATAGGTACTTCTGGGTCTGTTTTTCTCTAGTGAAACTGTACCAATGAGTGCCATCACAGTCAAGGGACAGGTGACCTTGTTGCATTAACAATCCCAAAATTCAGTGGGTTCATACAAATGTTAATTTTCTACTCAGAAAAAAAAATTAGTTTAGCAATTTTATTATCATAGTAACTTTATCCCAGTGATGTTGTGGAGGAAAGAATGGAGAAGCCATACAATTCATTTGACAAAACTAACCACAGGGCCCCACAAAATCTAGAGTACTGGAAATATGAAAGAGAAAATGGACTATTTGTTGTATTTTTCCCAAAAGTAACCCCTATACTCCTTCAAGTCTTAAAGGTCACAAGTGACCCCTGGGTAGAAAGTTTACAGAGCAATGTGGCAATTTCTTCTTCTTCCACTTTTGCCAGTGGTTAAAAACTGATATAAATTACATCCAGCTCCATTGTTTACTAAAGCATGCTACGTTCCTATTTCGCAAAATAAAATAATCATACTAAACAATATATGCTCCTAAAAACTAATTAAAGAGCAAACTCAGGTCATCATGGGGCCAGATGAATTTTAAGGAAAGCTACTTAAGTGGCATTATCTGCTAGACATGCACAGAAAATGTTCTGTGAATTTTTTTCCCTCTGTCGCATCTTTAACCTCTCAGCCATCTACAGAGAGCCAGGCAGTGTTAGCAGAATATGTCATCTACAACAGCCCATGTACACCCCTCCAGATACAGCAAGGATGATCACAGAACTGATGAGAATGAACTTTCCTCACATTTCATAGACAGATAGTAGGGAGAAATATGATTTTATAACTCTGGCATGATTAGATTAGTAAAATACCTTTATGACCAAAGCAAATAGCAACATATTGATGTGATGGATCTTGAAAGTCACAGTTCACACCCCCTGCCTAGCCCATTTCGTGTGCTTTACAGTCTTCCTGGGAACAGAATCACCCAGAGATTCTGCCTTCTGCATCAGAATCTGTGAGGGTGCATCTTAGAATTGCATTTGCACAGATTGCACAGCAGAGGCGGCAAACTTTTCCTGGCAAGGGTCATATAATTAATGCTGTAGACTTTGTCACACAGACTCCATCTCAAATTTGTAACTCTTATTCTGGTATGAAAGCAGCCACAAAGGATACATAGATAAATACCTTATATCTATGTGCCACCAAGAATTTATTAATGAAAAGAGGTGGCATATCAAATTGGGTCTGCACACCACAGTTTGCTGCCTTGTTTTAGAATATTCTGTTGAACACAACACATCTTAATTGAGATAGAATGTACATACAGTGTTGTGCACAGATCTTAAGCTCATAAAGAATGAAAGCATCTGGATGAATGTGTACATTCATGTACGAACTAACGTGTAATCAAAGGTAAAGCATTTCCTCAACCTGGATAATCCTCTGAAGTGTCTTCCCAGCTAGACTCCAAATCAAGGCAATGACCTCTCCGAATTCTCTCACCATTGGTTCCTTTTGTCTCCTCTTAAACATGATATAAAATGAACACATGCAGTATGGACGCTTTTGTGCCTGGCCTCTGATGCTCTTTACAATGCATTTGAGATTCCTCTTTACCAGTGCAAAAACCACTAATCCAATCTCATAGCACTGAGTAGCATTGTACTGTGTGACACTATATTTGTTTATCAATTCTATTGGTGGGCATTTGTTTTTATTTCTAGTTTGGGTTATTAGGATTAAAGCTTTAATAAACTATATTACTTTATATTTTTATGTCTTTAATATTATATGGTTTTATTATCCTGAAGTAATTACTAAAAAGTCAAATTTCTGGGTAATAGTTGTATGCATATGTTTCACTATACAAGAGACTTATCCAGAGTATGTGTTCCACTTTATACTCCCACCAGCAGTGTATGAGATGCTCTACTGTACAATCTCACCAACACTTAATGATTTTATTCTTTTTAGTTTTAGTTCTTATGCTATATTTAGCAGAATTTTCTTGTGATTTTAATTTGTATTTTCCTGACAACTACAGCCTGAAGTACATTTTAAAAATATGCTCAATGGACCTTCCTAGAGGACTTAACATGAAATGTACATTTGTATCATTATTCAATTTTATTTGGTTGTCCTTATATATTCAGGAAATTTCCTCTGTCAGTTATGACTACTGTGAACATTCTTCCAGGCAACAGCTTGCCTTTTGAGATCTTAATGATATGTACCTTTGACACAAGTGAGGAAATTCAATGTTTTTCTTTTCTCATTAGTGTTTTTTTGTGTTATCTCTAAGAAATTCCTGCTTGCACCAAAGTTACAAAAGATATTCTATTATGATGTTTTAGAAAATAATAGCTTAAATATGACTAATTTTAGAAGAAAATTTGCAATTCACAGGTTCTACTTTTTCCATAATTATATACATTTCATTCCTAGACATATTTTGGCTGCATCCTATAAATTTTAATATGCTGGATTGTCAGGATCAACCATGAAGATGTGCTTTATAATTTCCTTCGTAAATTATCTTTCCTCAAACTATTGAAGTTTGCATTTCTCTACACATGTATCCTTCAAGTTTATCTTTCCTTATGGCAGATTAGTACTCCATTGTATTTTATAACATGTTTTCCTAATCCTCTCATCTGTTGATGGACATATATACTACTTCCAAGATACAGCCATTATAATGAGTGTACATGTATCCTGTTTCTTTGTAAAAGAGAATCATTTTGTTGATGTCTTCTACTGAGAACTGCTTTGAAGATAATGATACACAGTGTATTGACTATTGTTATTCTCGTATTATTTTGTTATGAAATTGCATTTTTTTAAAGAAAAGTTTGCAGATTTATCTTCAAGTAAGTGTGGGATTTTTATAAACATAACATGATTTAGAAAATTATACCTTGTTTATGAGTTCCATTGTCCTGGGTCTTTATATGTTTAGTAATTTTTATTGTATGTTGGACAATATGTATAATGCACTGTGGGGTATGAAATGTACTTACTTCATTTAAAAGATGATGAGTGTTGCTAAAAACAGGTGGTAAGTTAACTACATTGTTATTTTGATCCCAATAGGCTTGGTCATATCTTTGTCAGGAGGAAATAGTTCCATCCCAAACTTAGTCATGTGGCATGACCTCATTCTATTAGCATCAAGACTTACTCCTCAACCTGGCCATTCTGGGATCACAACCAACTGCACAAAGTACTCAGCAAAGTTCTCTCACTCTTGCTTATTTGAATCCTAATATAGACCAGGAAATGCTGATGGTTTAATTCCACTCTAGTCCTGTGTCAGGTGGCCTCTGGTATTTGATGGAGTCTCTTACCCTGTCAGTGTGCAGTAGAAGACCTGTAGTAAAACACCAGGCATATTCATAGGTAGCCCTCTGCACATCTTTCTTTCTTAACATCTACCTCAGAAAGATTCACTTCAGAAGCCTGGAACTCCAATCTCTAAATCTGCATCTCAAAGAGACTTAGTGCTGCCCACCCTCACTGTGGCAGAAGTGGACTCCTGGACAGAAAGCCAGGACTTTCATGAGGCTCATCTCATGTGTTTCTCTTCTTCCAGGGATCAAGGTACTGCACTGTCACTCCATTAATGCTTATATTCAGTTTTAAACTGTTTTCAACACGAGAACAAGCCTGGATTCAATCATACCACCATGGCTGGATAGAGAAGCCTCTTTAAATAAAATAGTCTAATAGAAATGCAATGGAAGCCATATTTAATTTGAAAATCTCCAGTAACTTCATTTTTTTAAAGTTAAAATTTGTAAGTGAAAGTAATTTAATAGTGCATATATTTAACCCAGTATATTCATAGATTATGCTTACATTGTGTCATCAGTATAAAACTGAAGATATTTTGTACTAATCTTTATATTAAGTCTTCAAAAGCATATGCATGTTTTATATAGGGGCACACATCCATTCGTCTAGTTACATTTCAAGTGTTTAGAAACCACATGTAGCCAGAGGCCATCATACTGGACAGTGCAGGTTTAGGGTATCCTCCTGCACTGTCCAGTATTGGACAGTATTGCACATTGAAATCTGAGAAACACTGCACTGCAAGGGTTTTCAGATAAAATTATAGCACTCTCAAGAATATTAATCGATGCATGCTTCCCTCATTCAGTTTTCTGAAGTAGAAATTTCATCAAAAATACAGAATAATTTTAAGTTTTACCATTCCAAACCAAAGTAGATGTTACAAAGGTAACAAGGTAATGCTACTCGACTGAGAATTAGTTATTAACATCCCATCTCTTCCCTGAGTGTTAAACATTTATTTAATGGTGTGACCTTTCTAAGGTCTTGATTTCCAAGTCGATGATGTGAACAAAGCTATAAACTGTTCTGGCTAGGATGCAGGGTGGTTAAAAATTGACTGAGGAACAGAATGATCTGAAAAGGTCCCACATGAATCTTCTTTAGTGGCTTACCACTACCCGACTTGCTATTCATTTCTGCAAGGTCAACTTAATTTTCACTTTTGAAATTCAAAGCTATGTGTTCCTAAGGCGCACAAACACATCATTGCTCTGCTTCTGAGTCCCAGCCTTGCCTACCTCGGGGCTTGGCTCAAAAATTTCTGGAATAAAAAGGCCCAGATCAACAGAGAGCGATTTTTTTTTAATGAATAGCAAGTGCAGCAGGTGTTGAGTTAGATGGAATAGAAGAAAAACCATGCAGGAAGAAAAAAACAACTTGCTTAAAAAGGAGAAAGAGAAAATCATCTCAAAAGCCGAATGTTCGCTTAGGCCACTTAAACCAAACTGCTGACATCCACCTACTCTGCCCTTACTCTCACTCCATGGAGGCACAGTGCTGTCCTTCAGCTGCTTAAGCAAGACCAGCTTTTCCAGCCGCAAGGCCTTTGTGCTTGCCATTTGCTCTGCCTGGGCCTCTCTTGCCATAACTGTTGGTGTGACTTGTTCCTTCCCTCTCTTCAAGTTTTCCCAGAAGCAATATCTTGGCAGAAAACAATCCCGAACCATCTCTTCTCATTGGGCCCGTCTTTGATAGTTTCTATCTCATGACCATTTGGATCTCCCTCCTAGTACATATCGCAAGGTATGATCTGGTCCTCAGGAGTTTACTACTTTGCAGTCAACACCTCCATAAAAAATAAATTCTTTGAGGACAGGAAAGTTATTTTTAGTATTCTCTCATTTATCCAGTACCAAGCCCAGTACCTGGTCTCTAAAAGATCTTTCCTGTATATATGTAGTATATTTTAAAAATACAGTGAATATTTAAATTGTAGAAAACTTGTTCCAGAAAAAGATACATTGCTATTGCCCTGAATCCCTCTCACAATACTCCCTTCACTTTGAACACACTTATCCCATCATTTTTCTGAAGAAGTTCTGGAAGAAAAGTTGCCTTTCATGGTCATTTTGACTTTAAGGAAGATCCAGAAGTCAGAAGTGCCAGATAGGCGAATCAAATGGATGAGGACTCACTATAATGTTTTCACGAGCCTGCCTTTCGATTGGAAGACACTGGTCAGCAGCATTCATATTTGTAGTCACACCTGCTAGAGATACTCACTAAAGAGGACTTCCAGAACTCCTTCAGAAAGTGTGAAACAACAAAATAAGTGTGTTCAGAGCCAGAGGAAGTATTTTGAGGGAGAATATTGGTAATGTCTTTTACTGTAATAAATTTTTAAACATTCACCAGGTATTTTGATTCCTTCAAACATGTTGACTCTTTTGTGAATGCTATGCTGTTTAGTTGGGGAGATTCTTGACAAAAAAACCCAACAATAACCAAACCGTCTCAACAAAAACCTACAAAAAGCCAGACTCTTGTTCCTATTACTAAAAATAGGAAAGGTAGATATGGCTCAGTGACACTTTTTCTTTGGAGAAGACTCTGTATTGACTTGCATAAGGGCCTGAGATAATAGGAAGATGGTTTAGAACCTAATGCCACCATGTTCTTGTCTCTGTGATCTTGGGCACGTTATTTAATCATCCTTGTCTGTTCTTTCTCCTACAACAAGACTGATGAAATACCTACTTCAAGAAATTGTGAAGTTTAAACAAGATAATTGATTTAAAGTATGAGGTATAGCACCAGGTTCAACATATGGCCACAATCAACCAAGAAAACTGTCAGAAATGAGTCTCTTAGCTCCAGCAAAAAGGTGAGGGTCATAACTCCAATGGTTGCTATACAAAAGGTCCCCTTTGCACATTTTGTTGCCATGCTCAGATATCATCTGGAAATCCTGAATGATATCTTCCTCATGTATTCGTGAACTTTCCTTTTAAAAAAAATTCTCCATTACATTTCAAATGGGGTATTTAATCCCTTGGATTTGATTTCCTGGCTGAAGTAGAAATAGAAAGTGCAAGTAAACACCATATTGGAGATCTGACTGTTCGATGAATTGCAGAATTCCTCTCTCATTTGTCATAGAAAAGAAAAAAAGGAGAACGAAGTTAAAATTGTTTACAAAAAAATCAAACTAAGCTCTTTGGGAAGCAATTACTATGGAAGAATTTTTTCCATTCCTTATAGCTTTGCCATTTTAACCAAAGAGTATTTGACTGCAAATCACCTTTTTAAATAGCTGTCTCATAATCCTTTATAAAATCTCTCTGCAGCATTATCAGTAGGAAGGTTTGTACATCTCACAATATAATGGCAAAGAAAATCACCTACCAACCCGTTGCCACTGATCTGTGAGAACATCCTACAGAGAGCCAGCCGAGGATAGTAATTGCATTACTCTATTTCCTGCAAATCCTGATCAACCAGAACTATCAATCCAAGTTTGGGCCGCATTTCTACAGGCTGTGACCAGCTCCTACAGCCTTCTTACCTTGGATTCAAAATTTACCATGGGGTTGAGTCTGCTCTGAGTATGTGCTTTGGCACAAAATTAATCCTTGACCTGTGACAAGCATACTCCAGGCATATACCATTCACAGGTTTTAACTACTCCAATGTTATCCTCAGTTTAGAGACCCATGTAAGGTATCCAAGGACAAATGTTCCAGAAGTGCCAAATCGTATACCTTTTCTTGGTTCTAGTTAACATCAGGATCTCCTAAGCCTCTCATGGTTTTTCTTATCTCAGCTGGGAAGATGAGAGGCTTTTTCATGATATCCACCTCATCTCTTCCTTCTGTGTCCTACTTCATCTAATAAACTACATTTCTATGCTCAAATATGAAAAAATGCATCATAATTAAAGAGCTTGAGGAATGTAGGGGTAATCAAGGAAAAATGCTTATGACAGTAAGAGACAATTCTACACAGCAAACTTTAGTGGATAGCATTGGACAAAGTCCTGAGAGTAGACATCTATGGCAGCAGGACACCATCCAAAAATTTTCATGAAGAAAGCATACAGTATGGAATGGTGAGTCACAGAACTTCTGGGACAGAAGGGTTGTATTGATTGGAGATGGGGTTACTGGCCTAAATGATGTCACTCAAGGGAGTGGCAGGAAGTTTCTGGGTTACAGAGCCTGGAAGAACTAGAGACACCTGAGACTTTCTATCTGCAAAGACTTGTGACATCAATGGGTAACCATAAGGAGTTTTTGGAAGTTATGCAAACACAAAGGTTGTAAGTGGCCAAGAATCTGCTTGCTTGGGCTATTTTTAACATAACTGAATGTGTTTAAAAAAATTGAGTTTAGCAAGAATGGGTTGAGTTACTTTGTCCCAGTCTGTTTTACAGAAACCAATAACCAAGAGGCCAGTCCCCAGAGGTAGCTTGCACTCATCTGAATAACAATCCCATCTTTTTGAAACCACAGTACAAGAACAATGCTGCCTACAGCAAAGGGGTTCACTCTGAGATAGGCTGGAAACCATCCATCTGGCACTGTACCCCAAGGAAGCCAGGGCCCAGACGACCCCCTAGAACTGGAAACCTTAGACTATGAGAGTGTGGACCAGCAGGAACAGCAGCCAATTTTTAAGTTTCACAAGAAACTTGAGAAACTACCTTAAATTTATGGAGACCTAACATCTACTGGACAGAGAAAGGGCCATTGAAAACATGAAAAAGGAAACTAAAAATGTATTAAAACAAATGAAAATGAAAACACAACATATCAAAATTTAGAGGGTAAACAGCAAAAAAGGAAATACTAATGGGAATGCTTACTTCAAAAAAAAAGATTTCAAATAAACAACCTATCGATGTATCTCAGAGACCTAGAAAAGCATGAGCACATCAAACCTGAAATTAGAATAAGGAAAGAAGTAACAAAAAAAACAGGGAAAAAAATAAACAAAATGGATAATAACAAAACAAAACAAAACAAGAGATCGATGAGGTAGTTTCAGTTTTGATGTCAAACACAAACTTAAACTTGTTGGCCAATAACACAAGCTCAAACTGCGTGGCTCAAGCAGGCAGCGCTGTGGGTGAGTCACACCCTGCAGGTCACGCTCTCCCAAACTGTTCAAACTCAAGGGCAGCTAGAAATCAGTGGCCATCCCAGAAAAGATAAGCACCTTTGTGACCAAGCGCAAGCACAGGCTTGCTTCTTATGTTTTTTAACAGTTTAATCTTAAACTCTTATTTTTTATTATGGTAAAACATCTAACTCACCTCCTAACTATTTTTAAGTGTGCAATTCAGTGGCATTCAGTACATTCATAATGCTATACAGCCATCCTCAGCATCATTTTCCAGAATGTCACCATCTTCCTAAATTGAAATTCTACTGACTCAAGAATAATCTCCATTCCTCTCACCCCAGGTCTGTACCTTCTATTCTATTTTTTGCATCTGACTTTGACTGTTCTAATGCTTCCTATAAGTGGAATCATACCAAATGAGGCCTTTTATATCTGACTTCTCTCACTTAGGTTTTCAAGGCTCTTCCCTATTGTTGCATGTGTCAGGATACCAGTCCATTTTATGGCTGAATAATTTTCCATCGTATGTATAAACCACACTTTTTTTGTTCATCCATGATTGGATGTTTGGGTTGTTTCTACCTATGGACTATTGCAAGCAATGTTGCAATGATCCTTGGCATACAAATATCATCCTGACTCTCCACTTTCAATTATGAATACACTTAGGAATGCAATCTTATGATAATTCTATGTTTAGCTTTACAGAAACTTCCTGAAGTTTCATAATGTTTCCAAAGTGTCTCCCTAATTTAGAGAAAAGATATTTTTTAGCAGACAACAGAAGTTGCTTATGCATTCCCAATAGGGTGATGGGGTTTTTTTGTTTGTTTGTTTTATGGTTTTTGGTTTTTTGGGGGTTGTGGAAAAAATAGCTTCATTTTTTGAATTGTGGTATTTCAGTACTTTTCATGATTTTCATCTACTTAGCCTAAAGTTTATTGGCAGTAGCTCTGGTGCTTTAATCAGAGAGGATATTTTCACACAATCATGCACACACATGCATGCACAGATCCAGATCCCATTCTGCAACCCTGCGGAATGACAAACGTGCTGCAGCTTTCTCTCCCCATTAACTGAAAGATAGAGTTACTGTCCTTCCTTTATGAAAGAAGAGCCAGTGAGTCCTGAGCGCTGAGTCAAGACATCCTCCCACGGCCAGCCAATCTTGAATGGGAAAAGGATACTGCAAGGAGTCCTGATCAGCACAATATGAGCCCAGGCACCAAACCAGCTGTGCAGTGAGGTAGCTCCAAGGTAGGTACAACATTTTAAAAGACAACACAAAGGAGAAGATGGCAGGAAAAATCAATAGAATTCATTAAATTCATTTGTCCGTTCAAGTATTCCCAGCCCCACATGTGGAAGGCAGAGAGAGAGAGAGAGAGAGAGAGAGAGAGACAGAGAGACAGAGAGACAGAGAGAGAGAAAGAATTACCTTTCAAACACCACAGCACCACCCTGGGCAATCAGTGATGGAGACACACTAGCTATTGTGGAGTTTTCCCCCACTGTCAAGAAGCTCCCTTGGGCTGGGTATTGTAGTATGTTTCTGTAATCCCAGAACTTGGGAAGCTGAGGCAGGAGGATTGTTTGAGCACAGCCTGGGCTATGAATAGTCTACAAAGTGAGTTTAAAATCAGCCTGAACTTGCTGTCACTGAAGATGACTGTGGTTCTTTTGAGGGGAGCTCTGGTCCCTACCTTCAGTGTGACTTCCTGGCTCCAGTGAAGATCCCTCAGCCTGCTGGCACAGATCCTTCAGACTTTCTAGCATCCACCACTGACCTGTGGACCTCCGTATCGCAGATCCTTGATACAGACTTTCATGAAACACTGTCATGGGCTCTAGGCCTCCAGTTGGAGTCATGGAAGAACACTATCATGGGCTCTAGGTCTTCAGCTGGACTCATGCTGTGGGATCCTGGCCCTGAGCTGGATTCCTCAGGTTTCTAGTATGTAGACAGATCTCTTGTACTCTTTTGCATTTGATTTGGGTGAATATTATGAAATAATCCTATGAATTATGTGCCCCATATTAAATCTTTTCCTTTGTAAGCCCTGATTACAACAATCAGCTAAGATATGTGTACATGCAGATAGCAAGAAGCCTATCTCAAACTCGATTAAACAGGAATAAAATATGTTGGCTCATGTAAAAGGAAACTATGGGCATTTCAGTGTTTACACAGCCCAGTGGATTTTGTTTTAATTATTCTCTAATTATCTTTACTCTGTTCTTCTCCTTGCCTGCATGGGCTTCATTTTCAGACAGGTGGTAAGGTGGCTATGGCAGCTGTGGTTCTCATTTCCATGTACATAAAACCTCTACCGCAATGCAAGCATCTTGCTGTGGCCTTCTCAGGGATACGATGACTATCATCAGCTAGCTTTAAAAAGAAGTATTTATGTCTTATTTGTCTATGCTGTATTAACTTATCATTTCTTAACCAGTCTTTGTGGGCAAGGAGAGTCTGTAGCTTAGGAGGGCACAGGCCTGACTATGGAGATTATCACAGGCATATCAGATGAAAGGTTGGAAAATAATGACCCACAGGCCAAACACAGCCCATTACCTACGTTTGTAAATAAACTTTGTAAATAAGCAATCAGTTGTTATGAGACTGACTCTACGGGCCACAAAACAACCAGCTGCTTACAGTAAAGTTTTGCTGACCACTGACTTTGATTAATGAGATACTACCACTGAATTCAACTCAGCACTCATATCACCTGGCTGCTGTGTATCAGAAAAGGAATAAAACAGATGTTACAGAGATAACAAGAATGCTCACTATACCCATTGAGCTAATTACTATTCATAAATAAATCTAAATACTACTCTATCATGACACCCTTGGTATTTCATATGGCCCAAATTCACTTTGCTTTGTAAGCTAATAATATATCCTAGAGTCTTTGTCTGGAATAATAGAAAGCTTTCAGGCTTGTGTGAGCCTTCCTAATTTTTATCTATGAAATTGTACTGGGCAGTAAAATCTCAAACATGGAAGTTTTTACCACATAGTATTCCAACTATTTCCAACCAGAACACAAACATTAGTCATCCTAAACTACAAGAAGTCCTGAAACAAATTTCAAAGGACCTTGACACTGATGGGCAAGGTAGACAAGTCTTCATTCTTTTTCTGCTAAAACAAGATCATAAAGATTGATGTAACAGCAGTGTTAGTGGTCCACAGTTAAGCTCCTCTCCAACAAAACTTTGTGCCACATAAAAATTAAAAATAAACAGCTATAAGTACAACTGCAGCAATTATTTCCTTTTGTGTTATAAATAATGACTATCAAAATGCCACACACAATAAAAATACTCAGGCTAGGGTTTTCTCACTGCCTAAAATTTTAAAAATACTCCTTCCATTTAACCTCACATAAAGTATGAACTTGTGTGAAATGGAACTAGTATCTAACTATAAAATAAACAATAAAGGAAAAACTTCCTCACTGATATCAGATCATCCTGTAATAACATAAACTTTTTGTCTTTGAGACTGTGATAGGAAATGAAAAAAATATAAGGAGTACATACCTATCTAAAGATTGACAACCAGGATAATGGTAAATAAAGACTCTCTCCCTTGGTGGGGGGCAGTAATTTGAACACAGTCATGCTCAGCCCAAAGTGAAGTCTCTTTGACCAAAACTTGCTTTATTTAGAACAGTGAGGTATCAACCTTAGGGTTTCAGATCATGGTAATGAAATGTCATGATTATGCCAGTGATAATACAGGTCTCTTTGGGATGGGAGCAAAGAAGAATGGAACAAAGTGGAATAAGTGCTGTAAAGAATCCAGAGAACACAGCCTCCCTGAGTCCTTCAAATCAATATAAGACAACAAATATGCACAGAGTGCACATTAGGTACGAGGCATCAGGCCACTTCCTGATGGGTGAAACTCCAAGTTCAGCTTCAGTGTTTGCTTTCCCTCTTCTCATTCCCTTACTGTGCCAATTGATACTGTTTTTTCACTGTAACTGAAAGTGTGACTGTGGTGTTTTGATATCGATTGAGTTGAAGGCAGACAGCTTCTGCCTTTGCAGCAGCAGCAGGACCCTGTCAAGACCACACTTCCATGATGCTCAGTGTGACGAGATGGCTATGCATCCTCATCCAAAAGTCCACGTGGGAGGCATGAGGAGGGCAAAGAAGGACCACCAACTGTTTCCACCTCATTTTCATTAACAAACATGCCTTCCCCGAAATCATTCCCACTGAACACATTTCCTTTCCTGTCTCTATGGATGAATGAATCACTGGCCTTGACTACTCTCATTCTCTAGTAATATTAAACTCACGCTATGGTGAAGTGTTTCTATTGTGGCCATGTTGACACTTGATCTTGGGTTGGTCATATAATCTGATTTGGGTAATGGAATGTTAGGGGATTTGTTGTGAGCAGAAGTTTAACATGCACTTTCACATTGGCTTTGCCATCTTATCCATTGTAATTCATCATAAAAAAATGGCCTACAAAGTCACTAGTCTAAAGGTGATTAGAGACACCATAGGCAGACTTGCACTAGACTTGCAGGTAGGAGTCTGCAATCCAGAATGGTTTAGCCACACTTGCACAGCTAACTACAGATCCATGATAGGAAAAATACACGAGTGATTACATTTTAGGATGGTATGTTATACAACATTATGGTGACAATAACTGACTGATACATTTATGCTGGCTAAAACTATGTCTTGTGGCCACACTATGCCCCAAAGCAGTTAGAAGAGAAACTAATAAACAACAAATACTTAAAAAGCTGATTAGCAACTGACCACCACATTTTCCATTTCAAAATTTCATTCTACAAAATGTCCAAACCAGAATAACCCTCCCAGATGCCATATCCTCCAAATATCTGCTTTAGTTTTGATGTGTACTTTATATCAAGTTCTGCATATACAATACTGGCTTAGCTTACCTTAAAACATTCCCTGACTTCCTTAATGCACCTTTGTTATTCCAGAGACAACTACTCAACATGTCAAAGTTACCTGTGACTTCTCTACTGAGATTCATAAATTGGATAAGCATCATAAGCAACACTTATCATGTTTGTCCATTGAGCACTTACAATATTCTCAGCAAAGTTTTCAATGCTTATGTATATTGTGTCATGTAATTTTTATAGCAGAACTTTTGGAAGCTAGTGTAATTTATTATCATCTTCATGGTAATGAAGATTGGTAAATGTGCTCCTATTAGCCATTGGCAGACCCCAAATATACCAACTATTGGCTTCAAAACCATTCTGCCACTGAGCCAACTGTTTTATGTGAATTATTTCATTCAACTTGTACATGAATTACTATTTAATGAAATCAGTTAATGGAAGTTAAGAAATAGCACATTTCAATAATTCTTTAATAACTACACTGTCAGTGTATGTTCTTAAGTTCAAAACTACTGTTCTGGAACAAGTATTTTAGGTGAGCTTTTTTAACAATCTATATATTTATTGCTTTTGTCAAGTCACTTAATGGAAGATAAGAGAGATCACACTGCACTGATTTTTTAATAATCACACTTTTAGCATATGTCTCCATTTCCGATCCCACTGACTATACCAAAGCAACTTCCTTTCTTGCTTGTTCTGCTTCCAAATTATTCTCTATATTGCCCTAAAATTCAATTGATTAACATACAGCCCTCATCATCATATTTTCCTTTTGCCCTGCCTCCACCAATGATTCACATTAGAAATACATAATTTATTTAGCAGATACATTTGTTAAAATCCATAATCATGGGAATTCGACCTACAACTGCAATGGGACATCCTTTCAGGAAGGTTTAATTATATAGTGAATATCCTTTTAAGAAATTAACACTGTGAAAGAAAGTGAAATAAAGAAGAAACTTGTGAATTCAGAAGGCTTTGATGGTTTCAGAAACAAATTCTACTGATTAGCTTTAGTCCAAGGGTCTCAAGGTAAAAAATTCACTCTGATTTCGCCCATAGGTAGTTCTAACAAGACTGACCTACAGGTTTGAGTCTCAGGAATGGACAGCTCCAGGGCTGATATACAACCTATATGTACAACTATGGCGCTCTTGCTTGTGATGATGTCTTTCTGCTCTAGCCGCTCCCATATCCTTTTTGATGAGTCAGTACATGTGTCAGACTTCTCATTATGAATTATGAATATCATTATTATGTTGCCATTTCCCTTTGGAAAGCCCTCACCCTACTCGTCTTCCATCAGACAAATCATATTTCCTAACTCCAGAATGAGATCTGATCCTCAAATCCCATTGCTGTATAAACAATAAGAAATTTTTAAGTCCCTATCAAGGTGATGCTCTACTGTGGAATGTGATCACCTTGAAATCTCAGAACTCTTTCTACACATGCATTGTCCCTTTCTCTAAATAAGGACTGGAAGCCTCAACTAAGTTGACATTTGGGGCAGGTTAATCATCTGGTGTGAAGACTGTCCCATGCATTGTAGGATGTGTGGAAACTTCTCTGGCCTCTTCCCACTAAATGCCAGCACCTCCCCAAGTCCCAGTTAAGACAACTAAAATTCCACCAGACATGGTCACATGTCTCCTGTGATGGGGCAAGTTTGTCCCCACTCAGAACCATGCTCTTGACTGTACCATTTTCCAGGATGAAGATGACATCCAGCTTTCCTTCTCCCCTCTCCTGTCACAAGAGAATATCCTTGCCCTAAGAAGTACTCATTGCTAAGGCAAAAGGCTTTCATGGTCTCCTGGATCTCTCTTAACTGTGGGCTTTTGTTTTTTGAAACAACCCAGTAGGTAGCTGTTTTAATCTGCCATTAAGTCCACATGATTGCACAAATAACTGCTCAGAAATATGCTCTGCTTAGGTATGGATTGTGTGTGGGCAGCAGACAGAATTCTGCTCCTTGTAATAGGCTCATCTTTTTTATAAGGTGCTATTTTATTTCACCTTCCTTTACTTTATATATGTTTTAATGACTACCTAAGATTCTGCACTATTCTCTAGCAATCATAAATTTCCAGAGATATTATTTACGAAGCTATGGAGAACTGTGATACTGTAAACAAGACACTGTAACATACAGAGGATAAACCAGAATATCAGAGAGCTCTTAAGAATAATAGACCAAAAAGTAATCAAGAGTATATAGAAAAACAAAAATGAGAAGGGCAAAATGTATTGCAATCATCCACAAAATATACCCTTTTATATAGATAGCAGACACACTAATAGATTAAATACTAGTGTTTTAAAAATCTTTGGTCTTACAAGGCATGTGGTTATTATGAATTCCATGTGGGGTATTAGCATTATTTTGAGAAAATGACAACTATAATTAGGAACTCAAGATTCACAACAAGTGATTTTCAAATATACAGAGTAAAATCACATGGCTACAACAGTCAAAAAGCTCTGTACTTGATCCAGTTCAACAAGAGTTCTGCTCTTTAAAAAAATTGATATAATATCCTGTTTGATGGAAAAAAATTTTTTAAAAGAATGTAATTTATCCCTAAGCCAACTTTTTAAACTAAAATGTTGTACAAAGATTCCTGTGGCATTTCAGCTGCCCTTAAATTTTAATAATACTGATAAAATATTCTACTATCTCCAGCCAAGTAATTTTTTATCTTTAATTGGTAAGCCCTCATTTATTATTTCTAAAGCATAAAAATTCTAATATCTAGGATTTATAACTCACCCAGGCAATCGTGACTGCAAATGTATTTTTAAGTGCACTGGAAAATAGAGAAAGCAAATGAACACTGGGGAAATTTAAGTTCTGACTACAACAGAAAAAGAGTTTTCTATGACAAATATATCATTGACTAACTATATTATGCCTTGTAAGTTAAAAAAATTGTTTTCTACAATCCCCAGGTTAGGAAAGGGAAAGATAGAAAAGACTTTTTGTGGAACAAGAAGAAGAAATAAATCAGTAGACAAGACCCAGGTCTTCCCAACATGGTATTATTACTCAGAATCAGAATCCCTTCAGAATCAACAATGGAACAAAACCTAAACTTTGGCATGACGATTCAGTGAAATATAAGTATCACATATTGATTCACAGACGATCTATCAGAGCTGTCTGCTGTAGGCAGTTTTGTTCATAAAATAACATGTACTAAAATATTAAAGGGGGAAAGATACAAGAAATTTTCAGGGAAAAAAAAAGCACTGCTCAGAAAATAGCTCCCTGCTATTGACATAGACAGAACCGTTGAGATCAGGCCCATATTTGGGTGAAATGGAAAATCAGATTCCACTTCTAACACCCAGAATTAAGCTGCACTGGTCACCCAAAGATATTAGGACCTAATCTCTGTCACTGTAAATATTACCTTGGGGGTGTGAGGGACTGGCTTTATAGAATATGATAAATTAAAATTGAGATGGGGAGATGATTCAAGGTCACCCAGATGGATCCTAAATATAATCACAAGTGACTTTACAAGAGACAGGCAGAAGGAGAAGTGATATATACATAAGAAAAAGTGAAAAGATGGAAAAGACTGTTCTGTCTTGGAGCAATCTGGCCCCAGTCAGGGAACGCATCAGCTCTCAGAAGATAAAGAGGCAAAGAACAGGTAGTCCTCAAGACACTGCAAGAGTGAGTTCCTCAAACACCTTGCTTATGGCTCAGCAACACTGACTTTGGAATTCTGGACCTAGAACTGCAACAGAATAAATATTGAGTAAAGCCAACAAGTTTGTCATCATTTATTGCACTGATAGAAATTACATAAACTCACCCCCTCCTCTTGAATGCCTACTTTCTATTTCATTTCACCTATACTATTTAATACTACTATGATAATGCTATATAACAACATATCATAAAGTAACATTTATTGTGGGACAGGCATTCTGGTCAGCACTTAGATATATCTATTTCATCCTTTAAGACTCACACTATCACCATGTCACATGTATCAGTATTTCCACTGCCAAGATAGGGAAGAAACAGTGACCTACTGTAGTTATATGATCACCAAGTGGCAGGCTTGCTATTATGACTCAGAAAAAATGGTTTCAAGGTCCTCTTCTTAACCACTCTACAACACTACCCTATACATGCTTCTTTAACACAAGAAACCAGGGTTTTGGTTCCCAAAGAGATAGAGATGTGCGTATTGCACTAGGTTCAGGGATTAACTTATTATTAAAGAATAACCTAGTTATTAAGGAATTCTTAGAAGAAGCAGTAATATGTTTTTTTGGTACCAGGAATCAAACTCGTGACCTTGCACCTGCCAGGAAGGCATTTGTACCACTGAGCTAAATCCCCAGCCCATAAGAAGCAATACATGTGTTGGTCACTCTCTTTATTTGATTTTTGACTCTCATGCATTATATATTGGTATTAACAGTGAGATTAATATTTCCACCAAATTAAGAGTTTAGAACTACTATGTATAATACCACCGCTGAGGTTTTTCTTCTAAGCCAAAGCAACAGTTTTGGCACTAAGAACTGCTAAAATTGACTGGAATTCAAGTCCAAGGAAAATGATGGTGGCACAAATTAAAGGTTCACCTACTATTTGCTTAATTATTTATTATTTTTAGACTATTAAATATTGATATTATTTATTTAATATTATTATTAAGTAATTATTTTGGTACCTAAAGTAGGATATAGGTAGGTGGTCTAGAATATGCTATTCATCTATCTGGTTATCTATTCTTTAATTCACCCATTCATTTACACATACATACATCCACTCATCCTTTCATTCCACTCATCCTTCTACTCATTTGTCTCTCCAGACATGCACCCCTTCACACATGATCATTCATCCCTGATCCCATTTCTCCCATCTAGCCATCCTATACTGAGAGCAATTTGAACTAATGTTTCTTAGAAAGTAATACCTACTCCATCCTCAATAATACTAAGAGGGTATTAATACTATGGCACTATGCTAGGGAGCAAATTTAGCAATATTCTGACACCACTAGAACTTAGGTTTAACTCCAGAGGCAATGTGCGTTACTGAACAGAAGTGCAGTGATAGATGCCCTTAGAACATGAATGGCAGATCCTGTCTCAGGGAAGCAAAACCTGTTGACTCACCTGTAGGAGCACTTCATGGATAAAGGGAAAAAAAGATTACCAGCCCTTTCTGAAAAGATCCACAGTGAAGATCACCAACCATCAGGGAGGTCATCAGACCATAATGAGAAAAATGGTACAAGTAGTGAAGTTTACAGTGAGAAACAAAGACACAGCCAGCACTTGGCAAGATCTGGGTGCATCTCAGGAGCAAAATAAAGGGACAAGGGTAAATGAGATCTTCTCCAGGGATGCTGAACGTGTTGGAACCCTTGGTATGTTCTGAATGGTGTAATTCATAGCAATTGCAGGAACTTTGAAAAAGAGACAGTTGCATTTAATTACCTTAATATATGCATGTTTTCATGAGTGATTTGCCATACCATTTGGCAATTAAGAGATCATAGTAACAATCTTCTGCATGAAACGCTATTGACCACCTTTCCCTCATGGATGTTCATCCAGGTTCTTCTTATCATTACTAAGGTAGGGAAATTAACAACAACAACATCAGTCCTCTCGGTTATCTGTACCAATTATTTTATTTTTAAGTGTTGTTCACAGGAGACAGAAACATGCTTGAAATCTCACATACTTCCATCACAAATTTTAACAATTAAAAAACACATTACAGAAACAATATTAGTGTCTATTGAGATGGTAAGTATGATGATACAGCCAAAATGTTGGGCTGTGATGGGCCATTAAGGTTATCTTCCTGAGAAACATTTAATGACATGGGAGGAAACATTCATAATAAAATGTAAAGTGATGATAGGAGGAAAGATAAATATACACTGCTTGAGTCCAATTAAGTACTCATGTACTGACAGGAAAAAATAAACACCAACCCACCAGAGTGATGACAGGAAGTATTTCAGATAGTAAAACTTTCAAGAAATTAGCTTTGTTACATATTTTTTCCAATTTCCAATCTTTTATTAATTAGTATATAATATTTTACAAACAGAAAAAATATAAAAAATTAAATAAAAGATGGTATTCATGCAAATAACTATACAAGTTTAGGAGACATCTGACTGCTCCTTTTTAAAACATGCTAATTTTTTGGTTTGTCTTTGTTTTCCTTCCATGAGCATACCCACACTCTGCCCTAGGTTGCCAGTCTTAAACAGGCAAAGATGGCATTATCTTCAATTCCAAAAATGTGAAATCTGTGATAATTCTGATGAACAACACTCTGGTTATTTTTCCCCTTCTGAGCTATGCATGTTGTCACAGTTTGAGTCACGGTGTAGGTAAAGGATGCCAAGTACCTTCTAGCAATTGGTGACTCATGAATTACAAATGGCTTGTGTTTAAAACGAATGATCAGCTTAAACATTACTGCTTCCACCAAGTCCCAGGAGATATTGTATATATTCCACAACATATTAACTTGAGAATGGAAGCTGATCCCAAACGGGCTTTGAGATATCAGACAAAATAAAGATAGGAGGAAGGTGAGCCTGAGATAGTTACTCCTAGGAACAGGGCTCAGCAAAGCCATTGTTACTGCTTAGATCAAGAATGCCCTCCAGTAACCTCATATACTCAGTGATTGGGCTTTTAGAAAGTAATTAGATCATGAGGGTGCCACACGCATCAGTGGATGAATCCACAGCTGAAGGTGCTGTTGGGAGGCAGAGCCTGGCCATAGGAGGTAGTTCACTGAGGCATATCACCCTCCAGGCCTCCTCTCTTCCTTCTCTGCTTCCAGGCTACCATGATGTGTGGAGCCAGCTAACTATTGGTTGAGTTAGCTAAAGCCCATGAGGCAAAATAAACTTTGCCTTTAATTTGTGGACATTGGATATTGTGTCTTAGCCACCATTTCCTTCTTGACTTCTGGATTTCTTCCTTAAATATATAAAAAAAAATACACTAAATGGTAAAGCAAGTCTAAGAATGACAAATTAGCAACCATTTTAAAGAGAACCCCAAGAAGCCAAGGCACATGAGTGGTTTAGGCTCTCAGGAAGTAGAAACATTTGCCTACTGGGAAACTATGACAAAAATCGTCTTTAACCTTGTCTTTTCTGAACCTTCAAACAATGGAGTCCTGTAATACAAGGTCTTCTGTATCTGACTTCTTGCTCAGCATAAAGTATAGATAATGCATTCTGGAGTCCATCCACATTGTTATATTACCATTCTGGCTTTCTATTTGTCTGTTTTTGCTGAAATTGTGTTCCGTTATATGACTAGAGCAAGCTTTGTTTATCTTTTCACCAGCTGATGGACATTTAGATTGTTTACATTTCTTGGCAATTTTGAATAATGTTGGCAGGAACAATGCAGATTAGTGGTTGCCTGGGGCTGAGGGTGGGAATAGAGATGGCTGCAAATGGGCTGAAGGAAGGAGAGCTTGGAGGATATGGCAATGTCCTAAAATCAGACTGGAAATTTTCTGAAGATAATTGACTTGTGCAGTTAAAATATGTTACTTTTATGTTACGTAAATTATACCTCTCAAAGCTGTTTATAAAACCTACTTTAGCTATTCTACTTTATTTCCAAGATGGCATCATGTAGCTTTTGGAACAGATATCCATGCCTTCAACCTCAAGAGCCCCTTTTAATAACACATCACAAGAAGCATTTTGTATTCATGGAGCAGGGTTTAAATGGAGCAACTAATCATTCCACATGGGATACATATATCAAAGTATGTTGAACCCCATAAATATATACAATTGTTCTCTGTCATTTAAAAATAATATTAATTCTTAAATGGAATAAAAGGAGAAGAGATACAGTTATTTGGAAAAATAAAATCTGTTTCCTAAGGATGAGGTTTATAAGGTAAACACTGTAAATGCTCAAGTCAGAACACAGTTTAGGGTTCTGAGCTGGAGGATTCTGGTAGGCTGAGTCCCAGAGTGTTGAAATTCTGAAGGGTGAAAGGCAGTGTGCTGACATGATGAGGATGATCCTAGTAGGGAAGGAAAAATAATGATCTAATGTCCAAAGGAAAGATTCCCCAAGCTTCATTTTGCTTGAAATGAGCAAAAGAGAGGAGAGTTAGTTACCAAAAATTACTGCTGTGTCAGACTGCTTAACCAATCCCATTTTCTTTTTCTGTGCCCACAGGGAGACCTTCCCATCACACCTGTAGTTAAGGTAATGGAGGTCATGTGACCAGTTCTCATCCATGAATTAGAGGTAGAAATCATGATTTTTCAGTCCTAGATTTGGCTTCTAAAGTTTCCCTCAAGATCTTCATCTTATGCCTCTTCCTTCTGTCTGTGGGCTGAATGATTCCAGAAGAACTGAATGAGGATTAAAAAAAAAAAGCCAAAAGATGAAAGGAACTTGACTCTCCCTTTCTATTATGGGTTTGCATGGGCTGATTCTGTGAGGCCCCTGGGAAAGTAATGAGGGTTTGTTACAGCGTTATCCTACCTCCCCCACTGAAAGATAACAATAATAAAAGTTGCAACATTATCACTGTGTAATCATGATATACCCGATAGGTATAAAATCTTTTACATGCTCATCTCACTTCACTTTTACCTAACTCCCTTGAGATGGCTATTAGCTGTCCTACCATCTTGCATTGGAAGAGGACCCCGAGCTACATACTCACATATCCAGTCCTCCCACCTTTTTTTTTCCAATTTTGAGACAGTGTCTCACTGAGTCACTAAGTTGCCAAAGTAGGCTGAAATTTGAGATTCTCCTGCCTCAGCTTCCCAGAGTGATGGGTTTACAGTCAGAAGAAATTGTATGTAACTTGCCCAAAATGACAAATCTTATTACTATGAGAGGCAGGATCAAACCCAATGGTTCAGACCTCAGACTTCATCCTTACTCTAAGGCAGGATGGCTTAGAGACATGGGACTTCCCACCATCCACCAGGCATACTTGGTGTGTCCACACATTTGACAACATGCTATAGCATCACCTGCTTCTTCAATCAGCAACGAGTACCCCAATTTTAATCCCCTTCACTGCCAGCAAGAGGACGATAGTACCATTGCTCCTAAGGATATAATTCCTAGAAAAGTGAATAAGCACAGTATTCTAAGAACTTTGAACCACTAAACGAAGAAGCCTGCAGAGGAACCCTGTCCTCCATCACTTTCTTTGAAAAGAACAAGTAATCACATGTCATTTCCAAGGCCAACTCTGCCTCATAAGTAAGGACACAGCTTAGGAAGCACTGATATTGTCTAAGAATGAGGGCTCTGTCTAAAAGGAGAATTATGAGATATAGTTGCACAGCTATGATTCACTGAGTCAAAGCAAAGATTAAAAACTTTGAAAAGTAAGGCAGACACAATTCAATAGCTTTCATATCTGAGGTCACTGTTTCACATTATAATGAAGGTAGGGAGGAGAGAGCCACAGACAGTCATTCACATGAAATTAGGGAAATTTTACAATCTCTTTATCAAAATCTACCTGCCTGAAAGGAAACTTTTCTTATACAGAGATAGAAGCCCTCAGCCTCAACTGTTTACCTGAAATTTGGCAGCCTGCATTGTTGGAACATACGCTCTTATAAGATTTAGAGGGATAGAGATAGAGAACCAACTTAGGCCGGATCACACCTGGTTTATACATTGTTAATATATTAGAGTAATTAACAAGTCCTCAGAATGGGCCTGGAGATGGCTCAGTCAATTTTCTTTCCTTCCTTCCTCCCATTTTCCTTTTCTAAACACTAGGGATTGCCCCAGGGCCTTCACACAATGAGCTACATCCCCATTTTGTTGTTGTTGTTGTTGTTGAAACAAAATCTCAGTAAGTCATTAAATTGGGCTTTTGCTTGTGGTCCTCCTGCCATGCTACCAAACCCTGCTCAACATTCTTTCTAAGAAGGAAAAAGAGAGACAGAAGAAGAGGGAGATGGTAGGAAGGAAGAGTTTTAACTGTACATGTTTCTGGGTGCAAGCTTCAGCTGGAAGAGGGCAGATTGTTCTAATAACTTCTTTCAGGTCAAAACTCATATTGCTGTTCTAAATGCTTTAATTATGAGGAAATGGAAATCAGGCCATTATGGGACACATGTTGGAAACAGAATTCAGCAAGTTCAACAGTTACAGCATCTCAGGTCTTAATTATTAGAATGTGGATCTCTCAAAGCATGCTATCAAGCAAAAGCAATCAACAGCCACAGTGGGCCTTTGAACCCGGCTGATGGTGGCATGCTTACTCCAGGGGCTGGCAGAATAATCACCTCCCAGAGGCAGCCAGCCTGCCCTGCAGGTCTCACTGCCCCTGCAGACAAGGCCACGGGAGGTGCTGACAAGTGCAGTATTAGGGATTGGGTGTTGGTTTCAGGGCAATAAAAATAATAAAAAGAGCAGAGGATAAAAACATTGTTATATCCAAAGAGAGCTATCTTATAGGGCGCCCTGTGAAAAAAAGCAAAGCCATACACATGCTAAGAACGTCTTCTGGATAAGCATAAGGCACACAGACAAGTGTTCTGTAACTTCTACAGCTATCCTTAAGCTGTTGTTCCATGGAGAAAGAGGATTTGCAACTCAAATGCCAACTTTGGAGACTGCTACTGCTAAAAGGGCCATTCTAGAAAGGAGAAGCATGAGAAGAGGAACCAGAACCCTTAAAATGTTCTCATATCAACTCTTGGAATTCTAATGGTCTTACTTGGAAGTCAGTTTTATACCCATTTTGCAGAGAAGGAAATGGACAAAGATAGTTTGCAGAGGTCAGCCAACATCAAACTGCTAGCAGGTGATAAAACTGGTATCTGACCCTAACACCTTGTAGGAGACACTTCTTTCTTAGAAGTGGCAACTGACCTTTTTTGAGTGGAAAACCCCTTTGTACCTGAGGGTTGTATTATCCCTCAGGAAGTCTCTGTCTTAGACCATTAAAGAGCACTTAGGAAATCTTCTTACAAAAATGTGGTATTAAGGATACTGGCCTTGCTTGGCATTCAAGCCACCCTGGGTTCCAATCCAAACTGCTATGCTATCTTTTTAACTACAGCAAGTTCTTTACAACCTTGAATTCTTCATTTAAAACCTGGGAACAATAGTACCTAAACATGCCTTACCACAGTGCTAAAGTAGATGACACTTATAAAGTTCTCTTAGGATCTATACATTGATTATTGCAGAAGAATAATATGAGTCCATACTGATTACCTTGAAGTTCAAAATAATCAATAGATAGGTACCAAAAGCTATATTGGTGGCTGGAAGTATCATTGATCCACCAATGTGTCACATAAGGATACAGTGAAAAAATTAGGCCTACCTCTCATTTCAGCTAACCTGAGGTTGGCTGTTTTACCTTACATTTGACATAAAAGAATAATATGGAATGAACACTCCCTAGGTCTTATTTCCATACATTCTTCCTTTCCCACATAAAGATGGCTCCTAGATTCTAAATGACAATAAGTCTGCATTCTGTCCCCATGGATTTATCCATTCGGGATATTTTATACAAACTGACCAAAGTAAACTAAATTCTCAATTCACCTTCATGGAGTCAGTCAGAATGAGCCCTTCCATATCTACCTAGGGTGGGAGACTACATGAGATGAGTTCACACAGCCATGCACAAGCTCACCCTGGAATCATCCATATCCCAAAGAGCATCTAGCTGAAGAACAGACCAACACCATGGGTCTGACTTAAATGCATGAGAGGCTGTCTTAACACTTTCCCTGGCCAATTTCCATTTTGACTGAACCAAGTAGATTTTTCTATGCCTCCAGATGAGTGCTGGCTAATGAGGAAAGCAAATTGAGTTCGACCAAAAATTTCCTTTCCTATAAATTCTAAAACACATTGCCCATTGGAGTCATAGCATGACAGACTCTCAACCAGATGGAGGAACATTTTCTGCCTAGTGAAGAAGCAGAACCCACCTACCCAGCCCATCCTCTGTTGTTCTAACCATGTGCTGTCAGAACTAGAGAACACAGCTAGTGGAGTACAGTTCAAGCCAGCCCTCCTCTGGGCTGATCCTTCCTAAGTATTTGTCAAGTGTCCAAGGCAGCAAGCTATTAGAAGAAATCCTTTCATCTTCCTCTATTCAGGAATTTCCCAGGGTGAATCTACACAAGAATCACTTGAGGACTTTGTTAGGGAAATAAAGCTTTGCCTTCCATCTCCCAGATTCTGGTCTTTGGGGCTAACTTGGTGTCTGGGTGTCTATCTTGCAATAGGTACCTGCACTGATCAGCTCATCCATCGAAAAGGACACACAAGCTCAGAAGGCATGCAGAGAAAGCTAACAAGGACAGTTTGCACGGCCTTTGGTAGCAGTCAAGATACAAGACTCAAGCAGCTTCTCCACAGTTCTCCTCTTTCTATAATTAATCGCTCTTGACTTTGAATCATTCCAGAGTTCAATTCACAAGGAACTCAAAAGGTACTCAGCGTTAATCTTGAACCCGGGTCTCAGGAGGGAGGAGTTAAAAACACAAAGCTAATTTTGGAGGCAGTGCTGGTGGGCATTGATAGAGAGGCACAAATAGGTTTAGTCAGTCAGTGGGCTGGAAGGTTCACAGGAGGCAGAGGAGTGGGGCCTGTGACAGGCGGCAGTGTTTCTATTCTGGTTCATCTGAGGGACTCACTAGGTGACCTTGGGCCTGTCACAGTCCCTCAGCACCGCTGCTTCTCCATCTGTGATCAAGGTACCAGTGTCCGTCACACAGCCCTCCCGGGTTGGAGAAGATTAATGAGGCAAAGTTTGCAAAGTGTGTGAAACTTCAGGCAACAGAGGGCAGCAGGAAGCTCTAAGTTATGACACCAACTCCTCCTCCCCTCGTATGTGCTTCTTTTGCCTTTGAAAACTAGCATAAATGCTTGCATAAGTGCTTGATCTTCCAAGTGAGGTCTGTGGCCAGCAGCACCATAGCACCTCACAGCTAGACAGAAACGCAGGGTCTCAGGTCCCAGCAGACCTTCCAAACCAAACACTCTGCTCCAGCAGAGCCAATACTTGCCCATCTCAGGCACAATGATACCTTCTCAAGGTCTAGTGACAATACCTGGTAACAGTGATGAGAAAGCTGGGTAAGTCGCTAACTTCCAGGGAACTTACATGTGAGCAACACACACAGAGACAGAAAACAAAAGTGTTGGAGGGTGGTTCATACGATGGAGAACACAGCTCAGACTGACAGAGGTAGTCTAGCATACACTGGCTCTACCACAGGTTGTGTAAGTCTATAGGATCCAGATTCCTATTCCCTGGGTTTAGTCTTTAGCTTTGCTACTTACAAAAAACTTGAGAAAACTGCTTATTTTGCCTTTGAAAACTAGCATAAACACTTGATCTTCCAAGTGAGGTCTGTGGGCCAGCAGCACCATAGACCCATTGACTCATTTTTCTCATCTGTGAAATGGGGGAAATGAACATAAATTTTCCTTCTAGAGCACAGGGTTTCCTGCTTTAGCAGATGGCTGGGGCCCCACCACAAATTCTGATGCAGTAATTCTGGGTGGTCCCTGAGGATGAGTATCTCTAACAAACACCTATATGATGCTAAATCCAGTACTCTGAAGACCATAATTTGAGTATCCTTTCTCTAGAATAAACAGAGTATAGCTTTTAAAACTTTCATATTCATTCAAGTTCACTAGTGGACCTTGTTCAAATTCAAAGTCTGCGAGGGATCTCAGAGTCTCTATGTCTAACTCCTTTCCCGGTAAGTCTGAGCAGTCAGGTGAGTATATCTGACACATAGCAGATGATATTTCTATCATCTACTAGACTATATTGTCTAATATAGTATTTCTCACAGCTGATATCTCTTACTTTATAAAATGACAATAATAGTTAATCAGTGGTTAGGGTTTTAAACATTCTTATTTAATAATCATAACACTGATGGCACTTGTCTTACTCATTTTTCTCATTTATGGGGCAAAATACTCAACACCCAAAGTTAAAGGAGGAAAGGTTTATTTGGCTCACAGTTTCTAGAAGTTTCAGTCCATAATCAGCTGGACCCAAGGGGCATCATAGAGGAGAAATGGTCTGCAGCAAGCAAGCAGATGAGAGCAACCAAGGGGCCTTAGCAACTTCTTTCTGATACTTGCACGCTCTATCTAGGCTTCCAGGATTAGTGCAGTGCCAAACCAATCAGGAGGTTTCAATAATCAACCACCCATAATCCC
This sequence comes from Dolichotis patagonum, assembly GCA_004027295.1. Lineage (NCBI taxonomy): Eukaryota > Metazoa > Chordata > Mammalia > Rodentia > Caviidae > Dolichotis > Dolichotis patagonum. The sequence continues at coordinate 29,039 of PVJX010015650.1, forward strand.
AGCATCACACTCTAGATTCAGTCACCTCTGAGAAAGTCCCACCTATAACCACATCTAGACACAAGCCATGACAACACTATATCAAATGCAATGTTAAAAAATGATTATTAGAATCAAAAAGCTTCCAAACTCAAGGCCTATAATTTCCTGCCAGGTCATTACAGGGAGTGAAAATTCACAAAACAATTTGTTTCAGTCTTGAATTCCAAAACCACTGGTGAAATATGAACCAGGTAAAGATCTACAGAGACTTTGAAGAGACTTAAGAGCCCTAAAGAGATTGTGAGAAAATGTGGCAAAAGTATACAATAACCCCAAAATAAATTTGAGACCGAGCACAGTAAATATGGTCCCATATGATGCTAGAAAATACATTTGGAAGACATTCAGAATGATTTATTCATTTTTTAAATTTCACTTTTTCCCTTTTCTCCTTTTCTCTTTCCTTTGGGGCAGAATTTCTCTCCTTCCATGCAACAATTAAGCAGAACAATGCCCCTCTCATGGGACCTCCATCTAGCTATAAATAACTTTAGTACTATAACAAAGAGCATATAGAAAAGCAATGACAAGGTCATTTACCACGAACAAGCCATGCTCTGTTCCCATGACAACACAGAGTCAAAGGCAAAGTGACATACAGTGATGTTTCCATTGCATCCCCACTGCCTTCTACCCTAAAGGAGACAGCTCTGGGCCAGACCAGCCTTCTTTCTGCTATGGGTTGGGAGCTGGTATCTGGGACCAGAGCTCCAAGGCAAGGACCAAGTGGAGACTACTAGAGGGGCGCTAGGAGTCAGTGCTACTCCCTCCCTATTGTGGACACACTTTCAAGGATATTGCTGTGAAAGTCAGAAAGTCTCTGTAACAGTCCTAAACTCAGGTGAGTCATTAGTTTGCCCCTCTACTGCACTCTCTTTTGGACTTTCTCTGCAGTCTCCCCTCAATTTTTCTTTCTTTCAGTTTCAGAGGATAAATTCTGAGGAAGGACTAATCAGAGGTTCAGACAGCCAGGTGCTGACTGGTTACCAAGCTTGCTGCACAGACAGAGATATTATCTACCTGTACCTGGTTCAAGCTTGTTAGAGGCATCTACCTTCCAGAATGAATGGGTGGATGAAGTGCTTTGCCAATTATTCCCAATTCTGACAGCCCGTTTCCCTGGTGTGTAAGCAGCAGAATGGTAGAGAAATGTGGAAAGAAGACTCTAGCACTGGTAACCAGCCAGGCAGTCCATCAGAGACCCTCCGGCCTCACAGAGAATGTGAAAGGAACAAGGTGACCGGCCGTGTTCTACGACATCCTGCCCTTGGAAATGGGGGAGACATTCTACAGGTCCCCCACTTCACTTGGAGCACCATGAAAGATTTACCACGTTGACTTCTCTTATCAGCATTTTCTCTCCCCAAAATCACTTTAAATATTTTAGATGGAATGAAATCACAAATCTGCTCAAATTTATTTAAGCCTCATTAACCTCAGTTTCTTTCATAATCACCAGTAATGGTAAGGATAACAATACTAATCTATGTACAGGCTCTTACTAGTCACCAAAGGCTCTACTCATCCAACAGTGTAATGTTCACAGTCACACTGTGAGGCTGATATTATCATTTTTAATTCGCAGGTGAGGGAGAGGGAGAGACACAGTGCTTGTGATCTTAAACCGTCAGAACAGCAGAGCTTGGAATGGAACCAAGCTTGGAATGGAATTGAGCAGCAGCTCAACTCCGGAGCCCTTAGCTATGACCCACCTGAGTCAATCGCAGCCTTTCCTTTCATTTGTCCTAAAATAACTCCTTTCAGCCTTCAGATGGGATGCTGGCCTCTATCTATGGCTGTTCTATTGTCTAGTAGCCAGTCGCTTTCTCCCTTGGTGACCCCACATACTGAGGAAATTTGCCTTTTTCAGGGAGCCTAGGCATTTTAGCTCTCACATAGACACTGCTTCTTCTCTGTTTAAATGCCTCCATTGTACTGGGAAGTGCCATTTGGAGCCAAAAGGAATCAAGCAAATGAGGGGTCTCTTCTCAAAGGCCATTCCAGAAGCCATATCCTGCTCTGGAATCAAGGTCCAGGAAACCATCACATGAAAGGGTGCTGCCAGGCCAGGGGGGAAATGCTGGTCTTGCCCATGCATGGAGAGCACATTTCTGAAGGACCTGCCCCTTGATGTAATTAAGCATGTTACTGGGACAATGTTTGGGCCAAAACCAAAACTATTTCACAGCAGGTTTCTCGCGCACATTCTGTGCCTTTTGAAGGACAACACTGGGGTAAGGGAATCTAGAGTAAAACTAATTTAAAAATCAAATTGGAAATCCTCCACAGAACATAAATTGGCAAACTGAGAAGTGTAATTTTACTCTTGTAAAAGCAAGCACTGCTGGGTAAGGATCAGAAGTACCCTCTGACAATCACAGAACTCAGGAAGTTCCATATTTGTTTCTGTGGAATGAGAGGTTGAACCCAGGGCCTTTGCACTGAACTACAACCTCGAACCTTTAGGTTTTATTCTGAGACAGGCTCTTGCTACATTACTTAGTTCAGTCTCATACTCACCACCTTCCTGTTTCAGCCTCCTTGAGTGCTGAGATTAAGAACATGCATCACCACGCCTGCCTCCCACTCCTTTTATTTTTGTCTATAACTCCTGGACAAATTACAATTTCAACACACAATACATGAATACATTTTCTTTATTAAACTGTAGACAAGATTAAAGTTCCCTTAAATTTACCCCTGCTTCCTGCAATATGAAATCCTAGTTTACTGAGATTCTGCCTGATTCTTACTCCAGGTATGAGTACGTATTGTATTCTTAACTAGATTATTGCTACTACTTATTGAAGAATAACATGCTGCTATTTTAATTAGTTTATATAAAAACCCTAAACCATGAAGATGTATTCTCATGACCAGACACCTGTTCCCTCCATGGAGACATCAGTGAAAACATGTTTTCAAGGGTCCCCAACCAGTCTCCTCGTGAAAATAGGAAACCAAAATGATAATCCGTGTTTCCATGCAGTTATATGATGGTGTACAGGATGCATACAAAAGTGTCTATTCCTGAGAGCTAATCCTTTATTAGACCTTCTCTTTCCTCGGGCTGCACTTGTGGCAGGCCCAATGAACAGAGGTGGCAGAACATGGGATGAGGTGTACATCTATTGACAATTTGACTAAACACTTCTGCCATCTTCAGGATTTCTAACCTTACTCCTAAACTCCTGTACATATGGTAAATACTCAATAAATATTAATTGTTATTCTTATCACTATAACCATGCATTTTCTCTTCAACCAAGCCCATGTACCACTTTAGACTTCAGGATGAAAGAGAAAAAAGAAAGGAGAATGAGAAAGTTAGAAAGGATTACTGAATATTCCAAGGTATGTCTTCAAGAATGGATGATTAGGTGAATGAACTGGTGATGGACAGGTTTACAGATAAGTAGTAGGTAGGTAAATAGAGAGATAAAGACCAGTAATAGGCGATGTAAGAGTCATAAAACTACTAGAGCACCATCTACTTAATAAATTTTACTGAATACCTACCATTAGAAAAAGTGAGAAGATAAGTGGCAATAAGTAGCCATAAGAACCCTTAAGCTACAAAAGAGGGGGAAAAAATCACATAAACACGTTAATTCCAAAGCTAGTGACATCTGTGAAGTGAATTAAGAGTGTGATGAGCAATGATGACCAGGTGACTTTACAGACGTGGATAAGGGGCTCAGAAAAAAAAAAGGAAGGGTATTTAAAAAGAACTTAGGGACCCTAAGAGCTAACAATGTGGAAAATGACACAGACCTTTCAGGCAAGGAAGCAATGTCCAAAGGCCCAGGAGAGAGGGACATTTATTTGCCCCTTCGTGGAGCTCAGTGACAGAGGGTTCGGGTTGGCACGACCAGCAAGGCCACAGTAGAGCAAGATGAAAAGGATCTGGCTTTTTGTCTCAGAACAGAAGCAGGATAATGAGGCAACTGCCCTCTCCATGGACTGTCCCTGTGAAGAGCTAGGGGACTAACCAGAAAGAAAATAGAGGAAAAGGAGTGAGCCAGTCAGTGGTTTGTCTGCTGGTCCAAGGGGCCCTGGAGCAAATAATATTCGGTTATCAAAAGAACAGTAAACTTTCCCTTTAGGAGTGTGTTCTGACTCTGGAAAATAAACGTCAGTATGGTAAACTAATGCCTTAGACACTTAAAAATAAGACTCACTAATTTATGAAGTCACAAGAATGTGAGATTTTTCTAGTGGCTTTGATCATTAATATTGGACCAAGTTTTACCTTTCAGCACCTGCTAACTTTGGAGCTAGACATATCATGGTTCAAATCTTAACCCTCAATAATTGTATGACTTTAACCTAGAAGGCTGCTTCTTTATTCAGGGGTCTGAAGAAACCATGTATCATCTGCAGAATAATGCCCTCTTAGAGAACAATCCCCCAAAAGGGAGACTATGTGATGTTGCACAGCAATAGGAGATTAAGGTACTAGATAGAATTAAGGTTACTAACCCATTGATCTTGAACAGAGAGAGCAGACTGAGTGATCCAGATGGGCCCACTGTAAACAGTAAGACTTTTAATGTGGCAGAGAGAGGCAGAAAAGCAAAGTCATGTGGTGTGAGGACGCCCCTGCTGATGTCTGGAAGAGGGAGCAAGGAGCCAGGAGCCTGCACGTGTAGAAGTGGACCCTACCCAGAGTATCCAGGAGAAAAGCATCACGGCCTATCCCATGATTTTAGCACAAAGAGATTGATTTAGGAATATTTACCTCTGAAATTCTAAAATAATAAATTTTATTTATTGAAACTCTGAGACTGTGACCATTTGTTAAACAGTCATAGAAAACTAGTACATACTTTATTAGTTCTGCAGCCAATTTGATAAGATTATTTATGCAAAGAAGATGCTACTTTGTCCTAGTTAATTTTCTTCTTGCTGAGACAAAATGCCCAACACCCCAAGTTAAAGGGTGAAAGGTTTATTTAGCTTTCAATTTGTAGAGTTGATAGATGGCTGGCTCTAAGACAGAGTGGCACATGGCAGAAAGAGAAAACAGCAAAAACAGTGAGAGGGAAAGGGAGAATGGGGGAAGGGTAGAGGAGGCAAGGAGGAGAGAGGGAGAGGGGGATACAGAGAGACAAGGAGACAGGGAGAGAGCACCTCTTTCTGTCCCTTATACTGTATCTGGTCTATCAAGATTATGGCAATGCCAATCTAGCAATCACTCACCTTTAATCTCAGTACTCTTTACCCCAGCACTGCACTATGAATCAATCACACACTCTAGATTCAACCACCTCCAAAAATCCCATGACCACATGAGGCTTTGGGGGGCATCTAGACACAAATCACAACATGCTCTGAACAGCACCCAACAGAGATTGTTCATACTAAATTTTGTAAAGTGCTCAGCTTGAAGCTGGCAAAAGTTTCACCTATCCTTTCAGTCACTTAGCTTTTCCAGCATCTACCTATCTAATCTGCCCCACTCCCAAGAATATATCCCTTATCTGGTCTTCAGGTGGCCATCAGTTAAATCATTAGGTGATGAGGCTAAAGATCCTCCCAGGAATAAACACAAATACATTGGATCACTCTGTTTAACATATACCAGTTGTTCAGTTTCCAATAAATTTTAGTCTAGATTTACTGTCTTCTAGCATTTAGAGTCTACAGTTTTTACAGTCTCATTTCCTTCACCTTCCTCATAAAATCTCTACTAATCTACAGGCCACTCTAAATGTGTCTTAAGTGCACTCAAATCTTTTATCTCTTCAGATCTTTCCATGTGCTATCCCTTTTACCCAGAACTGATTTCTTCCCAATGTATTTGTTCATCTTTGCACATACTATTCATTCATAAAGACTAAGGGAAATCATTACAAGACTTTCTTTGTATCTCAATAGCATCTATCTCCCTTGTTCTGCAATAGCACAGAAACCATTTATCAGTTTTAGCTATGTTCATATCACCTTACAACTGATCACTTAGAGGCCCACTCCAATAATTGTCTTTAATATCAATGCCTTTGTAGAATCATGGGCCCTTTTGAGGATCTGAAGACTGAGACCCTTTCTTTGAGAAACTGCACACACACACAGGTTTTACATATAGTACACACAGTCTAAAAATAATTTCAAGGGTTTCATGGACACCCCAAACATGAGAGCCTCAGCATACAACTCAAGCATTAAAATGTGAAGAAAAATATTCAGTCTAGTACATCTCATCCCCAGAATGTAACATACTTCCAGCCTCACAGTTGGTAGTTGATCAATGGATGGATAGATGGATGGATGTATAAAGGCAGAGCTTGATGGTGGGTAGGAGAGTGAATGATTAATTTGTCTCTTCATCACTGGAAAGACTCATTTAGAGAGTTTCTCCTAGTAATAGACAAATGAAGATTGCTAAACCACATCAGAGAAGATTAATCATACTGCTCTAGTTAATCTGTGCAACAAAAAGGCATCTGTGAAAAATATCCTTATTGACAACATGTTCCATATTGTTCTGTGTTTGCAGAAGTGTTCCCAGAAAACCAGATATGATCCATCTGATGCAATCAGGCTGAACAGTGAAAGAAAAAAGTTAACAAGGAGGTAAACTTTCTAGTAGAGTGAATCAGAAGAATAGATTTTATAATCAGTGTTACAGATGATGAGCTTAAACTTAGGCAACTGTATCCCTCTTCTCCTCAAAATTTACCTGTGAAAAGTTTGTTTCAGCTGGAACAGAAATTATGACAATGTTTAGTTAAAGTGTATTTTGAGGTACAAGCTAAATATCTAACCAAGAACAGTTTAGTGTTCTGCACTACAGAACACTATGTAATTATTTAAAATACTATGTTTTAGAAGGATATTCATGGTGTGGAAAAATGTTTATACTATCTTAAGACAAAGCATGGCATAGAGATCCTAAATTTTAAAAATCTGTATGTACACACAGAGAAAAAACATGATAGAAAATGTTAGCAATGGTTAGCTACAGATATTGGAATCACAGCTGAATTTTCATCTTTTTTATCATATCTACAGCTATATATACACAAACCAAATGCAGTATACACTTAAATATTATTGTTGAATAAGAATTTCTAGGCTGTTAAATGGATGTGTGTAACTAACCAAGAAACTTGGGTGTATCAAATTTTAACTGTTGCTCAAGTAAAAGCCTTTTAACTGGACCCAAGTTTCCCCCAAATTTTGCCACTTTGTCCTGGCAGTGTCCCGAGAAAATCATACCTATGGAGAAAATAATATTATTGACAACATGGTACATACTGTTCAGTGTTTGAGGAGAGCAAATCCATCTTTATAAATTCAACTTTTCACCTCATAATGTACATTTCCTCTCCTGCTCTTGGGACACTTTGGGTATTCCTACCTCTCACTTCACATTGTCACATGTGTGCCAGCCTGATGCCAAGGTGGTGCCTCTTACAGGATTTTTGCTGCCATTTTATGACTCCTTTCCCAGCTCTTTCTTCCTGTCTGTTGCAACTGGTCTTTCCATATACATCAGTCAGCCTTTAAAGAGGAAAGACTCTAAACCAAGACGCACATTGCACAGGCAAGCACAAATGGTCCTTTAGGGAAAAGCAACCTCCTTGAGCCTCGCTGAGTTTAGCTCAGTGAGTATCTGCTTTTATGTAAAGTGATGAAACCAACTTAGAAACATATGTAGAACCAAAATAAAAATACAGTATTCTTCTAAATTTCCTTTTATTGGGAAATAGTAGGAAATGATTTCCCTGATCATGAGTTCAGATATAAGAATAACTCTCCCACCTTATCCCACACTACCCTAAGCCATAATGGAACTCTGCAAGTCAGCACTGTGCTATATCTGGTATTGAAGATTGTATGCTTACTTGGTTAATGTTAAATCGAAATCTCAAAGAACACATGGCCCTTAGTGAACTGGGATATTGTGACCATGAGATGATGCAAGCACAAGGTCCTTAGCACCAAGTCCTCTGCAGAGCAGCCTCAGCACAACATTCACCAGAGGCAGTGGTCCAGCAGACCATGTGTGTGGGAAACCGAAAATACAGAGCATGTAGGGTAGGTGAGTGGTAAACAGTATAGCCCAAGAAAGACAGTCTTAGCACACAAATGCTGCATGGAAGTCCACTTCCAACAACTCAGTTTTAAAATTTAGTAGGACAAGTCCTGGATCTGAACAGAAGAAGAACACGGCCAGGGAAGGCAGCAAGACACAGGCAGACAATATCCCCTGTTTCACCCAGCCCCCTGCATGTTTCACGACTGAAAACATTCTGGATGAGTAAAGGAATGATATAAGCACCTTGAAGACAGAAGTGGGTCTGATTATTCAATGGGGAAAGGGAAACCACTTCTATAAATGAGTCTGTCTTATCACCACCCCTCCCAGAAAAACAGCAGCAACAGAGATGTCATCTCAAAGTCTAGTTTCTGGCCATTAGCCACTTCAAGTCAATAAATAGTTCAAGGTCAAAATGAATTAGTCATTCCAGATCTCTAATTTCCCATCTGTGAAGTTCCATGGTGTCTGTTGGCAGAAAATGTATGAAGAAGAAAGCTCCTGCCGATCCATGCAGAGGTGGATTCCCTTTAACATCTCAGAATGTCTGAGCTTAGCTCCTGTCCATGGAATCCAGGGAGATAAGCACAAAAATAGACAGACATGACAGGCTTATTTTATTACCACTCTGTACTAGGTGTATTCTAAGTAAATTTTCTTTATGAACTATTAAACCAATAGGAAGGACATTTCATCTTTGAAGGCTAAAAAGTGGTAATTGAGGAAGGTTAATGAACACTGTAAAGTCCTGGGCACTGCAAAAAAAAAAAACCCACTTTATCTCAGTAACTATACCTCAAAGAGGGAAGTATTATTGATATTATTATTAGTTACAGAAGATTAAATTGTCCAAAGTCAAAAAGCATTGAGTAGCAAAGCTGGGATATTTTAGCCATTAGACTCTGCTAACCTTTTGATCATTTTCTAAAATTAGACATAATTTTTGGACAATGAAGTCAAAAGAACAAACCAAGCTTCCTTGAGCAGTTTCCTTTGACCCTCCAGATAAACCTACAGATTTCTAGGAAGCCAGGCCTTCTACTGTAAGGCTGCAGTATCTACTGGGGTGAGAGAGAGTGAGAGGAGATGGAAAAAGGCTCTTTGGATCTTAGGACCCAGGCCAACAAGGGGAAGAAAGCAAAAACTGATACCTGGTTATAAGAATCAAATTCAACCTTCTTCTTTAGGAGGAACTGCTACAAATGTTGAGTGGACACAAGTCCCCATAAATGTGGCTACAGTTAATAAAGCGTACTGCATTATCTCAAGTTATGTGCTCTGATTCCACCCAACACACACATATTTATACTGGAGTAAGACTTTAGGATATGACTTAGTGAATATTATTACTAGCAATGCCGAGTGACCTTCAGAAAGGGGTTAAAGTGTTAAGCATACGGTATGACACCCATAGGCTCTGGGCTCTTGGGTCGAAGTACATGGCCATGAGTTAAGCAGTGATGAATACAGCCCTGTGAAGCAGACACTGCTGATTCCTAATGGAGCAAACATCTTCAGCCAATTCTGTCTTCCTGGCTTAGCCACAGCTTCATCTGAGTGACCACCCCCAGGTACTCCTGCTAAGTAGTCACATGGATCCATCTGGGCCAGTTGATCATTGCCTCTTTGGTAACTGGATAAAACATGAACATGTAACGTAAACCTGGCCAATAAGAACAAGAAGATGTTTGTTGAGGGCTTCTGGAGAAGGTTTTCCCTCTCATTTGAGTGTGTGAAGTATCTGATTTTAACTGAGGTTGTATGAGGATGTGATACCTGGAGCTGTGGCAACCATCTTGCACTAAGAGAGGACAAATCTGAGGGTTTGTGTGCTGAGGGTGGGGAGATAAAAAGATGCAAATCACTAGGTTTCTTGGTGATATCAGTAGATTGCCAACCATGAGGCCATTTACCTACAAGAATCACTATGTGAGATATAATAGAAGTTTCAAGTAGTAGATTTTTTTATTGCTTGCAGCCTAAAGATGAAATAGAAACAAAAAATACAACAACCTTCCAGGCAGATAGATGGTATGCTTAACTTGACTATTATTATTGTTGGGATTCAATGTCCCCCAAAAGGATCATCAAGTTAGAAGCATAGTTTCCAGCTGATGGGCTTCTGGGAGGTGAGTGGAACACAAGGGCTCTAAAATTCATCAACTGGGTTAATCAGTTCATGAGTTCATTTAGTTCATAAGCTAAATGAGCTTACTAGGAGGTGGAACCTAACTAACTAAGTGACCATGGGCATGGTTTTGAAGGGTATATTTTGTCCCTGGCCCTTTTTGTCTAATGTGTTCTCCTCTAGCTCTCGTCCTTGCTCTCTGCTTCCCAGCCCCATGAAGTGAATGGCTTTGCTCCCCTATTCTCTTCCACTTTGAAGACCAACCTCAGGCCCACAGCAAGGGACCCAGCTGGCCCTGGCTGCGAAGTCTGAAATGATAAGCCCAAAGCATTGTTTACTCCTTTAAGTTGATATTTTAGGTACTTTGGCCACAGTGAGACAAAGCTAACTAACCCAACTACTTTACTTAATCTGAAATTTCCAAATTTTTTTTTTGTAAAAGGGCAGGATTATTGAATTCATATCAAAGGAATGTTATGAGGATTATCAAAATCAATGTAGCGCACTGCTTAAACCTGCTTGGGCACCCATAAGTGCCCAATAAATGATAAACAGTATAATTTCACTGGTCTTTACCACAAGTTCTGAGTCTGGCACATTTGACTACACTTCTTATCCTGCAGATAACTCTGCTGGTTTAAGGACCACATTCAAGCCACAGTTGACAAGTTGGTCAAAGCTGTTCTGACTTCAGAACTCAAAATACTAACTGCTCACTATGGGGCTGTACTGCCTCCTTTCTGGAAACACGCGGACTAAGAGGGTGTCCTGGAACTGATCTTAACCCCAGGGGCTGGGGCTCAAGGGCAGCAAAGCCAGCTGCAAGTGGCTCCCAGTGATTTTCCTCCTCTAAGGGCTCCATTAGCCCTAGAAATCCTGCGGTTGCTACATGCCTTCTTCCTCATTTAGCTCAACTTCCCTTTAAAAGTCAGTTCCATAGATCAATCAGCCTCACATGAAGCCAGGAACCCAATGTTCAACCCTGCAGGAAGCCCTTTGTCAGAGTTAAGAATCACCTTCAGGTGAAAATCAGCTGTTCCCATTGAAGAGCAACAGGGGGCAGCAGAGAGCAGTTAACGGCTCAGTCCCTTAAAATATTTAAAAGGAGAAAAGGATAGAGAAAAACACAAAAACAAAACCCCAACCCTTCATCTTCAACCCAGAAACATCCTAATGTAAAAATATCTGAGGTCACACTTGTCTGATATAATGGGTAGACAAATCCACATTTCCAGTCTGAACAAAGAAAAAATAGCAACAGAGACCAGGGTTGCAGAAACCTTCAGCAATGATGGCAGCATCCAGGAAATTCGGTCAGCCTGTCCCAGGGGCCCTTGTCCAGCTCGAGTTCTGGCTGAGCCACAAGGGGAGGTTCCCTGAACCTATGCAAACTCACTTGGCTTCTTAAGCTTTCATTTTGCTTCCGATTCAAATTTGTCCTGGGAACAGCCTTTCTCTATCTGCGAAAGTGTACCTGAAAGATGCCCTGGGAGAAATTCCTGTCTATTTTTAAATACTGACAGCAAAGGGACACCACGTTCCATATTCACTGGAATATCTAGCACAGTGTGGTGGTGCACACCTGTAATCCAGCACTCCGAAAGGCTGAGGCAGGAGGTTTGCAAATTCAGCCCAGCCTGGGCAATTTAGCAACTTAGTAAAACCTTGTCTCAAAATTTAAAATAATAATAATGGTTGGTGATATTCCCAGTATCCAAAGAAGGAAGGAAAGAAGGAAAGAAAGAAGAAAGAAAGAAAGAAAGAAAGAAAGAAAGAAAGAAAGAAAGAAAGAAAGAAAGAAAGCCTTAGACAAATCAACTTCATGTGACACTGGAAAGCAGATAAAAGTCTCGAACCAGAGACACACTCTTCCATGGACATTAGTGGAATATAGATTGGGGATGTTCGTGCCATTTTTGATTAGCTCTTCATATGCTGAGAAATTAATGATTGATGTTAAGAAAACCAAGCAGCTTTTTCACATGTTCACATCAGAGGGCACAGTGATGTGACACTAGCCCATGAACTTGGTCAGCTGCCAAAAGTCCATTTAGACCCCTTGATTCATTCTCTAAAACATTTAGCATTCTTTTATAGTGTTTCTCCCCCTTTTTGTATTTAATAAATTCTTCATTCAGAGGGGAGGATGCACCTTTAAAAACTTACACCTTGAATAAATCAGTCCCCATCCCAGCCCCAATCTGCACCATTTGCTGTTTAATCTCTAAGGATCTTTTCATTTTCTCTCCCTTTAGAGCACCCCCCTCCACTGGCAATATGCATCCCAGGTGCATTTCTTTGATCAGTCTTTGGCTGTCTCTCTGGACCTGATGCTCCCTGAGCATCACATCTGTTTTGCTAGCAGTAGCACATAGTCCAAATCATGCAAAGGGTCTCCATGGGGCAGCTGTGAACTCACAGGCTGCCTACCCCCAGCCAAGGGCAAGAGTTCTGCAAGGAATGACAACAGGGTCCTGCTCCACGGGAAGCATAAATAGTGGCACCAACATTCACGCCTATTCTGCAGGACAATGGAGGATTAAATGACAAGCCAAGGCAAGTTGGGATAGCAAGTCCAGTACCTCACCCTACTTCCTTGTCTCTTCCCTGCCCCAGGCAAATGCCAAGGCAGAAACATTCCACCTTCAAGATCCACCTCTGCATTCTGCACGTTAATGAACAGATGAATCTCTGTTTCACATAATAGACCTTCACTTCTGGAATTAGGAGATTCAAATATTGCTTAAGAGCAGAGTTTTAAAAACTATTCAAAA
>PVJX010015651.1:0-42087 GCA_004027295.1 Dolichotis patagonum
TGTTCTGATAACATGCATGGAATAATTTCAATTTTTTGCATTTACTTAAGTATGTACTGTGAGCTAGTATAAGGTCTATTTTACAGAATGTCTCATGTACTGCTGAGAAGAATTTATATTCTCATATCATTGGATGGAACACTCTATACATCTATCAAGTTCATTTGTTCACAGGTGTGATTCAGTTCTGTTATTTCTTTGCTGATTTTCTGTCTGGTGGATCTGTCCCTTTGTGTCAATTGTGTGTTAATGTCACCTGTTATAACTGTGTTATTGCTTATTTGATTTTTCATTTATGTTAATACTTGTTTTGTATAGCTGGGTGCTCTGGAATTTGGTGCATATATGTTTAATATTGTTATCTATTCCTTTTAAAATTTTACCCTGACTACTATGTAATGACCTTTTTCTCTCCAGCTCATTTTTGGTTTGCAGTTCAGATTGTCTACAAATGGAATAGCTACCCCCCTTCTTTATTTTGCTTTCTTGTTGCATGAAATATTGTTTTCCATGCTTTGACTTTAAGTCTATGAGTTTCCTTTTGGGTGATATGGATTTCTTGTGTACAGCATATGGTTGGATGATGTTTCTTGATCCATTCTGCCAGTCTGTTTCTTTTAATTGGTGAATTCAGGCCATTTACATTAATAATTATAACTGTTATATATTGGTTTATTTTTGACATGTTATCTTTGTGCTGTTGCTTTTTTACCTTTCCACTCTGTTTAATTGTCTGCCTTACTTTGTGGTTTCTTTTCCTATGTCTATCTACAATGTCTTTCAGTATTTTTTGTAGGGTAGGTTTGGTTTTTTGTCATGGAAGTATCTTATTTCTCCATCCATTTTGATGGACAGTTTTGCAGGGCACATTAGTCTGGGTTGGAAATCATTTTCCTTTAGGATCTGAAATTCACTCCATGCTCTTCTTGACTTCATTGTGTTGAGAAGTCTGCTGTGATTCTGATAGGTTTTCCTTTAGAGGGGGTCTCTCTTTTCTGTCTAAAGCTGTTAATATTCTGTTCTTATGTTGTATTTCTGGGATGGTGATTATTGTATGTTTGGGTGCTGTTTTATTTTGGTTTTGACTATTTGGCATTCTATATGCTTCCCTGATTCATATGTCACTTTCCATTCTCATATTTGGGAAATTTTCATCTATTTCTTAGCCTTTTGATGTCATTTGTGTTGTCCCTTTCTTTGTCACTTATCCCTATCAATCTTATGTTGTTTTTCTTTGTATCATCTCGCAACTGTTGAATTATTTCCTGATTGCTTTTTTAAAAAAGATCTTTACTTTCCTGTTCACTAGCTGCAATCTTGTCTTTAACATCTGAAATTATATCTTTACTTTCATTGAGGCAGTTTTGCAAGCTTTCAATGGCATTTTTTATTTTTTCTTAACTCTTTGAATCTGCTTCATGCATTCTGTTTGTTTCTTATATTGCTCATTTGGATTTCGGTCTTTTTGCACTGTTCCTCTAATTTTTAACTGTGTCTTTTTCAGATGTGTTCAGCAGTTCTTTAATTATCTTTATCATTTCTTCTTTTACATGGGAGAGCATTTATGATTTGAATTCTTTTATAGCTTCCCAGAGTTGATTCTTTCTTTTTCTTGATATCATTTCAGGCATTTCAGGTGTATGGCTTATATTTTCTTCTATGTACATGGCTCTTTGGTTCTGTTGGCATGGGCTGGAGGTTTGATATTGCATTTTGTTTTTACATCTTGTCTTTTTCTCATATTTCTGGGTTTCACTCAATGTTCCAAAACTTCCCCAAGGTGTGTTGGAAATCACCTCATGCACCCTTGGCTCCTGGAATTCCTACAGCCTCAGCTCCCCAGATGGAAAGAAGGTTGCTAGGCATGGTCCATTCAGGCCAGTGGAACCTCCGGTGCCCCCTCTGTGTTTTTGGGAAGCTGAGGGGGCTCCTAACTTCTGGGAACAATGATCTAAAACTCTCCCCAAGCCAGCACAGGTGCACTATAGTGCCCCATCTAGGGGTTTTGGGAAGCTGGGCGGCTTCTAACTGCTGTAAGCATTGATCTAAAACTCTCTGCAAGCGAGGGCAGTCACCCTGTAACTCACCTAGCATGGCCTCAGCTCCCTGGATTGTTTGGCATGGTCCAGTTGGGCCAGCAGAACCTGCAGTGCCCCTCCAGGGTTTTGAGAAGCTTGGAAGGCTGCTATCAACTGGGAGCAATGATTTAAAGCTCTCTGTGAGCCAGTGCAGGTACACTGTAACTCATTCGGTATGGCCTCAGCTCCATGGATTGAAAGAAGGCCCCCAGGCCTGGTCCAGTTAGGCCCGCTGAACTTCCAGTGCTCCCTCCAGGATTTCAGGAAGCTAGGTCAAAAGAAGGGAGAAATGAAAATGAAAAAAGAAGTAGACAGCAGAGTTTGTAGTATTTTGAAGAGGTTATGGAGACTTTATCCTGTGAGACCAGATGGAGAAACACAAGAGTATTTGTGAGTTAATCTGTAGAATATGAAGATGAATGTAATTGAAGGTGAGAAAATTCTGTCCAAAATCCTTCACTGTTCTCAAGAATATTATAGTGAAATTCCTGTTGTGAAAGGAACATCAGTACTATGCTTGGTGTAAAATTTTTAGAAGCCTCATCCTCAACTCTATGCTTCTGAGTTGTACATTCATACAATTTCTTCAGATTTCTTCTTCTTTATTTCTTCAATCTCATTGTTTCAAATAAGACAAATAAGTGTGGATATATTAGAAATAATTTTATAGATATGTGATTCCAAATATGGAGCATTAAGCAAAGATAAGAATGAAAGATGATTCTCTTTGGAGTCAGAGACATTGAGAATATGAAAGTACATTATTTTCAACTTCTGTTTATCTCTTTATACCTGCAGGAATACATTGTGCATACTTTTGTATTTAGCATCTTCTTCAAGAGGTAATATTGTGAGGTTAATCACTATAGTTTTATATGTCTATGATAGTTTTGCAATATTCCATTGTATAAATACATCACCCATTTGTGGAAGGACACTTGAGATTTTTGCAGGTTGTGATTTGTATGAATATTACTGCCATAAAAGTTCCCATGGGTGTATATAAAAATACTTATATGGATATTTCCATATGCCTAGAAATGCAATACGTGGCTTATCTTTTCCATTTTCCTTTCTGTGTATCCAATAGATCTTATTTTGTTCGGATATTTTCACTTTTGCATACTAACTGACATTCTTGATACTGTATTATCAATTTAATTGGAATGCAAAATTTAATTATCCCATTTTGAGCATCATAACCACCACCCACTGTTATCTAGTACAAGCTCATTTTTCTATTGACTTGGCACATATTGAGTCAATGACACCCTGCACACATTATCCGCATCCCTGATGTTATTCCTATATTGAACCAACTGAAAGTTTACTTATGCTTTACTTTAAAGCATAACTTTAAAGTAAAGTAAAGCACAAAACTTTAAAGTAAAGTTTACTTTACTTTTTCTAACCTTTACAATAGACAGCAACAGTTATTCTACTAATAGTTATATTTGTTCCTGTATTAATTTAGATTGCATATAATCTTCGAATTCAATTTATGTTCAGCAGGAACAGCAAATAGTGCTATAGATTATACATGCAATTTTGCTTCCAGAACATTTAATCAATATTAGTTGGGATTAGTGTATGTGAATATAGAACAGTGTTAGGTAAAGTGAGGCAAAAGTGATACTAGTGAGACAAACTGAGTTTCACAAATTTGCAAGGAGTTTGTTGCACCCAGGAAATGGCTGGACCAAGGTTCAAAAGACCATGGGCCCTGAGCAAAGACTAGAGCATATTTTATAGGTGAGTTTAGAAGATGAGCATTGCAGAGGGAGGTAAAAAAATTCTGAGTCTCTGAGTAGGGGTTATAAGGGTAGGTGATAGACAAGGTGGTGTTCAGCATAGGGTGAGTGCAGGAAGGTGTCATGTCTGCATGTGGAAGCGGCTGGCTTCTTATTCAACAGGGAGCACTTCACAGATGTGAAACATAGATGTCATTGGGAAGTTTCACTCTCTTGTAGCCTTCAGGAGGTGGATGAAATGAGAGGCTGGTGTAAGCAGCTGAGGGGTTTGTAGCCTATGTGAAACCTATTGTGGAGGGAAGAGAGAATCTAATAAGTCCAGGAGATGGGAAGGAGATATTTTCCTTGGTCAAGAAACCATCCCTCTGAGGTGGGGAGTGCCTGGTACTGGGAGTGTTCTTTGTTTAACATTTGGAGAAGATGCTTCCCAGGGAGAGGTATTGGCCCTGCAAGAAGGAGGTGGGTGGAGTGCTGGCAGAGGCAGCAACCTCCTTGGCTATTGGGTCTGTGAAAGAGTTTCCTTGTGCTATGAGGTCTGTGGATTTCTGATGTCCCCTAGAGTGAATCACTCCTACTGGGACAGGCAGGAGGACTACCTCTAAGGATCCCTTTAGTAGGTATGAAATGGTGATGGAAGTTCCCCTGATGGTAAGAAATTCTGCATGGTTGTGAAGGACGTGGAAAGCATATTTTGAGTCTATGTAGACATTAACTCTACTTCCTTTACTAAGAGTGAAGACTTAGGTCAGAGTTAACAGTTCAGTTTTTCATGAGGTAGTATGTGTAGGGTGAGAGCTTGGGTCTTGCTTATTGTCAATTGTAACTATTGAGCATCCTGATCTTATCACAGAAGTAGCTGAGGCTTTGCAAGAACTGCCATCTATGAACCAGGTGTGTTGTGCATTCTGTGTAGGAAGGCCTGAGTTGTGAGGGAAGGGCCTGGTGTGTAATTATATCATGATGAGGTAGTCATGCTCCCAAACAGAGTGTCTGTTGTCTTTTGCCTCTATGAATGGGATCAGGAGTTTTACAGGATTAAAACTGGGGCCTGGGTATTGGTGGGAGTTTTGAGCATTTAGAGCATGATGAACCTTGGAGATGAGAGTAGGTGGGGAAGATGGGAGGAGGTAAGGAGGACCTGGAAGTTAAGATGGCAGTGAAGATGATAGGATCATGGAGAGAAATCTTTACACTCTCCAAGAGCAGTGCAGTGACCAGTGCTGCCATTAGTAGGGAGGTCACCCCTTGATCATGGGGCACTAGTTTTCATGCTAGAAAGGCATGTGGGCAGGGTGTCACACTGCATTGGGGCATCCTTTTTTGGCCTGCTGTGAGAGGGAGGAATGGGTGGGCAGCGCATGGAATAGGCAGAGAGGTGGGCAGAATGAAAGTCTGTTTTAATTTCTGAAAACACACAAAGGAGAGAGCGTTTTGTTCTAACAGGTCTGAAGGATAGTTGGGAGAGAGTTCATAGAGTGGTTTTGTGAGAAATGAAAAGCCTGGGCTACAGAGGAGGAAGTAACCTACAATTTCCAGAAATGAGAGGAGTCCTAGGAGAGTGATGACATTCAGATTAGGTGACACATTGTACAAGTTGGGGGTGGGTTGTGGGGGAGAACTCAGTGTTTTTATGTAGGAGGATTCTTAAGTGTAGGACTGATGGTGTGCAAGTGTGGGCCTTGAAGGGAGAGCATCAACATCTCTTATTGTCTACATGTTGAGGAGGGTGAGAATATCTTTACTTCAGGAAAAGGCAGAGGGGCTGCAAAGGAGGAGATCACCAACATACTAAAGGAGACAGGAAGTGGTGTGGCTGGAGGAAAGGAGGTCATAGGTGAAGGGTGAAGGCTGAAGTAGTGGAGACTACCACGGAAATGTTGGGACAAACTGTCCAGATGCCTTGATGTGATAGGTGGGTGTCTGGCTTTGTCCACATGAAGATAGATAGTGGCTGTGATTCACAGTGCATGGGGTGTGACTAAAAAGGTGTCTTTGAGATCTATGATGGTGTAGTGGGTGGTCAATGAGAGGATGGAGGGCAGGAGGGTGGCAGCATTGGGCACAATAGGGCATAAGGGGAGAACAATCTGCTTGATGGCTCAGAAGTCTTGGACCAGAATGTATGAAGGGTCTGACATTTTCACAACATGGATGGCAGTGTTGAAAGGGAAACTGACCAATGTGAGAAGGCCAAGTATGAGGTGCTGTGTGATGATGGGTGTTAGCCTTCTTAGAGGCAATTTGGGTAGGGAACATTGTTGCTGAGATGGGTATGGGTGAACATCTCAGAGGTAGAATAGCAGAAATTTTTCTTCTGATGTCTCTCCTGCAGTGCAGGATGAGGCAGGTCATGAAGATCAGAAAGGCAGGAGAGAACATATGGTTTTCCAGCTGGGGACCTTGGGAGCCCTAGATAT
Source organism: Dolichotis patagonum (assembly GCA_004027295.1). Taxonomy (NCBI): domain Eukaryota; kingdom Metazoa; phylum Chordata; class Mammalia; order Rodentia; family Caviidae; genus Dolichotis; species Dolichotis patagonum. The sequence goes on from PVJX010015651.1 coordinate 6,247, forward strand.
GGAACCATCCATCCCTATAACAGAAACATCAGGTAAAGGAGCTATCCTATAAAAGAAGGGAGAGTGGAATGGGTTACCATTTTGTCATTTAGAAATGAAGTGGTCTTAATGTGCACCTGAAAGTTTATGCAAAGTTTGGCAGCTATGCTGGTCCAAGTGTTGTCTGAGACATTCATGGTGTGTCAGTCATCCCTGGCCCATCCAGCAAAGTTAGGCAGAAATGAGTTGTCATTGCAGGAGTGCCCTTGAGAGGGACTCCCATAGCAATCCTGGTTGCCATGACACAGTCCAACATACAGTGAGGAACACCACATGTGGGTCAAAGTTTGGGATGGGTTTCGGGGTTGGTGTACTGTTGCCCAGTGGTCTGACTGTTGGCACAAAAGTAGAGTCTTGGATTGATGGATTCCCCCATTTGCTCCCCTCAGTGTTTTATTACCATCCTGGTTGTGGTTTTTCATTTCTTATGGTGGAGGCAAGTAAGTGTAAGTCAGAATTTTATAGAGGATTAGTAGCATTGTCCCACATGTAAGAGACCTTGAAAACCAGGGAAAATAATTGGTGTTTTGTGATGGGAGCATCAGTCTCAGGTTTTTGGGAATGTGAGGAGCTGATTGATTTGTAAAATGCATTTTGAGTATGTCTTTCCCTGCTTTCCAAATTGAGTTTAGTACATTTTCTTAGGTGTTTTCCAATAGAGACATAAGCTGAGCTGGATTTCATTCTTTTTTTGAGTAATCTTCATTGAGTTTGTCCTAATTGATTGACTTGTGAACTGGTTTTCTTTAGCCCTTCCTCAAAGTGAGTAATCATGTATTCTTTTGGGTCTGAACAGTGGTGGCTGAGGGACAGCCTGGGCATCCAGGGGGTCAGTTGGAGGAGGGAGAGTGGAAGAAGGAAGACGTGGCAGGGGGTGAAGGAAGAGGGATCAACAACAAAAGGCAATTCTTAGTCAGGAGTGGGCAGAGAGGGAGCAGTTGGTGGCATGGAAATGAGAAAGAGTTCAGCAGGGTTACAGGAAGGGTAGAGGGAGTGTTGTCAGAGGACAGCAAAATATCCCTGGATATATGGGACTTCGTATTATTTTCTCAAGCTGTGACAATAAATGTAAAGCTCTCAGAGAATTGGGAAATCAAATGTGCCATGGAGTGGCCACCGGGAGGTATTATCTAGTTTGTAAGTTATCTATGCTGTGTTACAGAAATAGATGAAATGTTTTGGCTTCAAATCAGGTTTAAGCTGGAGAAATTTCAGATTTTGATAACATATGGAAAGGTGGACAAAGCAGGAAGAAGAGAAGTTAAATTGCCCATAGTGTTTCTAGACATCAGCTGAATGTCAGTTGAGAAAGAGAAGGCACATCTCTAATCACTTCCTTGATGATAAGTGAGTGGATGAGTGACCACACGAATCATCCCCAGATTAGGGCAGGGAATAAGTGTAACCAGTACTGGGTTTATGGAGCACAACTCAGACTGTGTCTAGAAAGCCAGTTAGCACAAAGAGGAGACAGAGATATGTGACAGAGACAGGAGGAGGTGACAGGATGTAGATGACACTTAACCTGACCTGAAGAGGGTACCAAGACTAGCGGTAAGTCTTGCCAAGGAGATGCTGGAGGTCAGATGTCACAGGCAGTCTCAGTGTGCCCAAGTAAGAGGTTCTGGGATGCAGTTGGAACTTTCTGATCCTCCTGAGAGTGGATCACAATCTCTCAGGTTTCAGTGCCATATGTTAGGGTAAACTGAGGCAGAGATGAGATCACCAAGAAAAGCAGAGTTTGAGTAATGTGGGAGCACTTTATTGCATACTGAGTGTGGCTGTGTGTAGACCAAGGGCAAACAGACCATTAGCCCAACTCAAGGGCAAGAGTAGGTTTTATAAGGGAGTGTAAGTATGGGAGGGGGCATTGCTGAGGGGAGTGAAAACTTTTGAGACTTTGAGTAGGAGTCTAAGGCTAGATGATGGACAGGGCAGTCCTGAGTATGGGTGGTGCTGGCAGGCACAGCATGTCTTCTGTGGTTTTTGTGGAATCACATCTCTGTGTGTTGAGCTGTGTGGTGAAGCTGCTGGCTTCCTGTTGAATGCTGTGCTCCTGCAGGTGTGAATAACACATCTGCTTGGAGAATGTTTCACTCTTAGCTGTGCAGGATCTAGTTTCAAGATGGGACAGTTTCTCCACTCAAGTTTTATCTGGTCTCGTTAAAAAAGAGCTCTTCATCACCTTCCTTCTCAAATTCAATCACAAATCAAGAGCTTTTTTTGTTATTAATAAGCACTTTGATAGCTCTCAATACTTACCTGTGGTAGTATAATTCAGCTGAGTGCACTGATGGCTAGAAAAGTCTATAATGACTGCTAAATTCCTAGTGAATTCCCTCATAAGTCAACATCTACCACTTCCATTCTAGACACATGGACAATGTGGAAAGTCTCTGAGGTGCTATGTTATGGTATTGACCCTACATCCTCTCCCACTAAAGATTTTCAATATTTACACTTCAAAATCTGTATTGGGCAGTATTAATCCCACATTTTCAAAAATTTTTGTCACTGTCTATAAGAAATGTAATATCTGGAAGGATATTATTCACTTGGTTGGTGGTGGTAGAAGCTGCCTTGAATTTCATCTTCTGTTTCACACAACTGGGTTCAGTATCTTAACACAGGGACTGAGGTGGAATTTACAACACAGATTTCTTTTCTTTGAATATAAATTAGTCTTGAAAGGAATTAATTTTAGATGCTCTGGTTTTTATCTGTTCTGAGAATAATCTCATTCACTAATCAAATCAAACACAAACACTCATGTTTCATTTTCTTTTACTTTCCTAATTTTTATCACCTAATTTACAGGTCAGGTGGCCAGATGATATTTTATCTTCTGCTTTGAAAAAAAATAACACCTCTGATATATAGGTCATACTGGTTGCTTTGCCTAAGTTGTTTTTCAGAAAACTAGAGGTAGCTCTGAGCAGTGAAAATCACTGACCATTCATTTCTACTTAAATGTCATAATTAGTTTGCCACTTGCTGGGACAAAAATACCTGACACCGTAATGTTAGAGGAGGAAAGACTTACTTTATCTTGTGGTTTGCAGAGAGTTTAGTGCATAGTCATCTGGCTCCAAGGTAGGGTGAAATGGCGAAGGACAAACAGTTCATGGCATGGCAGGCAGGAAGCAGTGGAGCAAACCTGCCTTCCTCTTTCCCCTTAATATTCCATTTACAGAGTAAGCCTTCCCATTGTTCCCACCCAGAACTATTGTAAACTGATCATCACAAACCCTTAATCCATGTTAACACACCCTAGATCCAACCACCTCTGAAACGTCCTGCTTACGTGTACAGGAGGCTCTGGGGTGCAATCTAGATAGTAGCTTTAACACTAATTCCCTGATGGCTGAACTTCTGGAATCAGTGGGCCAAAATTTCACCCTCAGAGCAGGATAATGAGCCATTTTATGAACCTGCATCCTCTGAAGACCCATGCAGTTGATTATGCATGCACTGATCACTAATTACTCATGCCTCAGACCATGATGCCATTATTTCATAAATACCCTGAATACCCTGTTCAAGGAGGCATAATGAGACTAAGACTTCCTGCTTCATACAATTTGCTGTCTCATTAACCCCCTCTTCATGTATGGAAAAATAGAGCATTTCTGTTACAGGTATGATTTGTTATAAGCCAAATGAGCATAGTTTAGTAACATTAGTGCAGAGAAAAGTGCTAAAGTGAAATTAGATATTGCAGTTACTCTAGATGTGACACTCAGAAACAAAGGAATTACGATGGGTTATGCATATGCAGTAACTTTACACAAAGAATGTGAGCGGTATGTATTCCATGTACAAAAAGAGGAAGAGGGTCAAGAGATGAATGGAGGGGAGTTTAAGAAGGAATTCACAATGTATTATGTACATGTACCAGTTCCCCACAATGAATGTAGACATTCTGTAGTAAATGTGTAACATTTACTCAAGTTAAATGAGAGTGAAAAGAGAATCTGAGTCCACTTTTCATGGAACTTCATGACTTGAAGAGAACTAGTGAAAACTGCTTTCTTTTAACTAGACAAATCAACCCAACTTCTCACATCCTTTTCATGTACTACAATAATACCACTAACAAATTACTCAGAAGTTTATTTTTTCCAGTGAACAAGTGTAAGTATGAAGCAGAAATTTGAAGTTTCATAGTAGGAAGTCAGACATTAGTTTTTCTCTTCTGCTGGAAAGCAAAGACCTGCTAAGTACAGCCAGCACGGAAAATAAAACATAAACTGATGACTCTTTCTCTCTCTCTGAATTATCTGTGTTTTCTTTTTTCTTTCTTTCTTTCTTTCTTTTTCTTTCTTTCTTTCTTTCTTTCTTTCTCACCCCTTTCTCTCTCTCTCTGCTTGATTTTTTGTCCATTTATCACACACTAGATTTCAGAAGAGATTAACATGGTGGTACATGACTGCAATCCCAGTATTCAGAAAGCTGAGAGACATCTTCTTAGCCAACTATTGATTCTGCTTGAAAGATAGAGAGGGAAAAATCCCAGGAAGTAAAGACTGAGTGATTTTAGCTGATTTCCTCTATTTAAGTAAGGATTTGCCTAATCTCAAAGAGGGAAGCATGGATGCATATGTTTTTCCTTCAATGTATCATAAAAATGACAGAATGTTTCACAAGGAAATAAGCGAAATGATGGAAAACACTCAAACAGCATTGCCTAGAGTGAAACAAGTTACAAAGAACAATCATTATGCAACCAGTTTCCTTCTCACTTGTGTAAAAACTAAGTGTTTCTCAGAATTGAAATGTTATTAGGAAACGAAACCAAAAAGTCTATTTTCAGTATTGGAGGTGGCCCTGGGATACAAGAGGAAACAAATTAGAAAGAAGATCTTTACTAATTTTGTACATTAATAAAACTTTTACTGAATCTTGTGTTCATACAATATACTCTCATGGGGGAAAAGTCTCAGGGTTATAGACATAGGCTCCATTTGTTGAGTACTTATACCACAGCTATAGGAAAGGCATAGGAAATAACACAAGGCACAGAGAAAAAGAAGGGGAAATGATTATATGTATATGTATATGTATATGTATATGTATATGTATGTACACACACAAGGTATATAACATACTATAAATCTCTGTAAGGTCATCAAAAAGGACAGTTTATGTTTTCATTGTTTGATCATATTTTCATGCTGAAATCTTGTAACCTGAACAACTACTACTAGTATTAATTTCTTACTTTTTTTGAAATTAATTATCATTTCTACTTTAAAAAAAATAGAAAAATGTAAAAGTATAAAAAACAGAGTGCAAAAATGTGTCCTTAACTCTGTAGCACCAAAGGGCATTTCCTTACTCGTCTCACAATGTTTAGTAGAATCAACTGGCAGGATTAGATGGTAAAAGAGTCATATTCATCTTTATCATACAAATGCATATTGAGCTTTATCATCCAAAGTGAGAAAATACAGCATGCAGTAAAAACATAAAACATGATAGCTCATCTCTGTATCTTTTGTCACAATTGCATATATGATTTTTTGTAAGGAAGGGAGAATGGGACAGTTAGACATTTTTGAATGACTAAAAATATATTAGGTGGGAGAATGGTCATAAGCAAAGTGTCTTTGTAATTCCAATGAGCATGAAGTACAGAATGTGTAAGGGAAACCCTGTTGGTGTGAGTACATTTCCTCAGTGCATTGCTCTGAGGGCCCCACTGGCATTTCAAGCTGCAGATGGAAGCTACTGTATTCACACTTACAGTTAGATAATGCTGCAGACCTCATACATGTGCATAAAGGGAATTCCAGAGAGGGAGAGCCTCTCCCTTTATAGCAATGTCTAAAATGTATAAAAAACATCATGTTTGGGGATACCATTCTCTAGGATCAATTGATGTAAGAGGATAGCTTCATAGCAAAAGTCTCAGAGGTTGCCATTACACACTTCAAATTTGGCAGCTGCAGAGATCCTGCCTGATGTCTCTTACTCTCACAGGTGGAATATTTAGGTCAATTGTATGATGAGGCAGAGGGAGAGATAATTTACTTTTGAACATCAATTTCAGCATGAGACTAAGTACATTAAACTACATTATTTCATTTTATCTCTATAAATGATATTGAGATAGATAATAGTATTATTACAAACAAATTCATCCATCATTTATCTGCTTGTCATTACTTTCTCCTACTCAACGTATACATAGGTAATGTAGGGGAGTTTCAGATTTATTTTTTGTCCTCTGAAGTCTTGATAATTTTGTTCTATGAAAGCCACCATCTATACATAGACTAACAAGGAAAAGACATACAAATATAGTCATGTGGAAAACATGGAGCCATATATGTAGGGCATGACTCAAAGAGGGACAAGATGGCTGAACCTTATAAGAAGGACATGCAAAAGATAGGAACTTAGATTTGCAAGGGCAGAAATCTAGAGTAGGCTCTGGAACATTGAGCTGGGAGATGCACAGTGATCAAATTGGTATGCAGATGAAGATTTCCAGGTAATAGGCACCTATAGTAATCTCTTTGGCTCAGCCAGTCAGACCCCAAACTCTTCTTCCTGTGAAAGCTCTCCCTCTTCAAATGGGTATGTGTGATAGAAACCCCTGTATTTACATTCATTGTTCACTAATGCAGCTAGGCATGATGTTTTCTACTACTATGTATCACTGGTAGGCTCTCTGAATACTGAACTCAAATTATGCCAAAGAAATACATTTGAGGTAAGTAATTTGGTCTTCTTTACTAGTTACTATTGGATTCTTGGCTCAAACATATCTCTGACCCACTTCAAAATTCTTACTCATTAGAAAATACCTATAGTTGCATTCAACATTAGAAGGTAAGGTGTTGAGGACCCTGGCTTTGCCTTTATAACTTGTTTGTTTCTCATGGCAATTCACAGAAGAAGCTACTCACATTCACCTCAAGAAAGCAACTCACACAGATATGCTAATTTCCTCATTCAACTACATCTTTCTTTCTTTCTTTCTTTCTTTCTTTCTTGCTTGCTTGCTTGCTTGCTTGCTTCTCTTTCTTTCTTGCTTCTCTTTCTTTCTTTTTCTTCTCCTTCTTTTTCTTCTTCTTCTTCTTCTTCTTCTTCTTCTTCTTCTTCTTCTTCTTCTTCTTCTTCTTCTTCTTCTTCTCCTTCTTCTTCCTTCTTCTTCTTCTTCTTTGTCTTTTTGTGATGGAATCTTACTATGCAGTTCATTCTGCCCTTGAGCTCACTTTGTAGTGAAGGCTGATCTCAAACTTGCAGTGATCCTCCTAACTCAGCTTTCTGAATACTGGGATTGCAGTCATGTACCACCATGCTCATTTTATCACACATTTATTGAACATTCATGTATTTCATTTTGTCAGTAATTAAGGGTGCATACAAGAATAAGGCAGATCCTCCCACAACTGGAAGAAGAGGGAAGTGCTCTGCTATGAGGATAAATTCAGTTCCACTCTCATGGAAGCAGACAAAGCCTGAACTAACGCTGTGCATCTTCAGACTGCCAGCCTTGGGGATAGAAGATGTTCATTGTTCAGGTCTGTCTGGAACAACCTGAAGACAGGGAGATAGCCTCATAAAGACAAGTACCCAAAGAAGAAGGTGAGAAATGGGTGTAGACAGCTATCACAGACTTAGGTCAGACACATAGAGAAGTTGGCTGGGATATTCATGGGCAAAAGTTTAAGATGCAGAGATTTTCAAAGTTGTGTGACAAACAAAGATGAATTTCACATTGTCAGTGTTTACAGCTCCCTAAAACATTGGACTAGGCTCAGGAGGTTTCTTGGGCCAGACTGGATCCCGCCCAGTGACTTGTTCCAATCCGAGGAGCCAAGGCAGCATGATCTAGCTTGCTGGTGCTGGCCAAGGGAGAGTTTAACACCATCACTCCCAGCAGTTAAGTGCCCTGCCAGCTTCTTAAAACACTGGACTTGGCTCGGGAGATCCTGCAGGCCTGACTGGGCCATGATAAAAAACATTAATTCAGTCCCAAGAGCTGAGGGAGCAGAAGGTGATTTCCAACACCCCCCAGGGAAGCTTTGGAACATCACTCAAAACATGGAAATATAGGAAAATGACAAGATGAAAAACCAAAATGCAATATCAAACCTCCAACCCATCATCCCAAGAAAGCCTAGGAACCATGTACATAGAAGAAAATATAAGCCATATACCTGAAATGCCTGAAATGATATCCACTGAAATAAAGAAGGAACTCCAGGAAGCTATAAAGGAACTCAAATCACAAATAATCTTCCAGGTAAAAGAAGAAATGATAAAAGTAGTGAAAAAAATAATGAACACATCTAAAAAAGACACAGTTAAAAAGTTAGAGAAACAAAACAAAAAGATAGAATCCCTGAATGAACAGTATAAGAAACAAACAAAACACATGAAGCAGATTCAAAGAGATATACAGGAAATCAAAAATTCTATTGAAAGTTGTCAGCATTCAAGAAAATTGGTAAAAATCTGAGACTAACAGAACATAATCTAAACAGACAATGGAAGAAAGGGTGGGGAGAGGAAAAGAAAACAAGAAGGAGGGAGTTAAGGATGGAGAGGAAGAAAAAGACAGAGAGACACAAACAGAGAGACAGAGACAGAGAGACTTGTTTTTACTAATAATGCTCTCAAGACAACTAACCAGTCTTCTGCATTCTCCAGTTTGTTTTTAATTTCTTCAGTCCAGTACGATTTTTCCTGTTTCACTTCTAATTGGATTGATTTGGCATTTCTCTTATTTGTGGTTTTAATAATTTTTAGTAAGATTTTAATTTTATTTATTTATTTTTGTGTCTTTGAGACTTAGTTTAACTATGCAGTTCAGGCTGGTTTTGAGCTCATTTTGTAGCCCAGGCTGGTCTGGAACTCTCAGCAATCCTTGTGCCTCAGCCTTCCGAGTGCTGAGAATTCAGATGACCAACACAGCACCTGGCCTTTATTTATTCTTAAGAATCATCGAAGTTTTAATTTGTTCATTCTTACTCTGTGCATGGCCTCAATTTTATTGATTTCTACTGTGATCTCTTTTCTCTGTTGGAGTAGGCCATGTGGCAGGGGTTCAAGTGAGTTGGAAGTTTTAATGTTGGCAATTGTGTTATCTTCATTTTCCTTTAATGTTAGCAATCTGTGCATATGAAGAGTGTTACCTTCATACAAGATGGGTTGGTTAGTTAGCTTTTGCCTTTGCTGCCCCAACCTGTATCCACTGAGGGCAGGACACTGCTTCTCTCATGTAGGTCTGTGCTTTCACTTGAGGGATGGAGCTTTGCACTAAGTCTGTGCTCTCCCAGGGTGGGATCACTGCTCTGGATTCACTCTCTCATTTGGAGGTGTGGGTGCCAAGCCTGCTCTGCACTCTCAGGTAAGAATCAGCCAGTTATCTCATGCTTTAATATTTTAAATATTGAAAGTAAGAGATACGAAAATTCCAGCAGCAGATTTTCAAGAGTAACTGGTAAAATAAGTAAATAAAGAGAGGATGAAACAGGATAAACCAAAGCATTGCATGTGAGATGAGGAAGGCTGAAAATATAGCAAGGATAGTTGACTGCTGGTGCTGTTATGTCACCCCAGAACTCAGCCTCTGAGCCCTCTGGTAACAGAACACAGAGGCACATGAGCATGTGAGCACAAGCATGAGGAAAAGAAATAAGGAAGAAAGAACTAAAAATTCACAGAGATGTACAACAGAACAGTGCAGGATTCTAATTAAAGGTCAATGGAAAGGGACCTGATATTAGCAGAGGTTAATTGTTAAGCCTTCCCTGAAGGTAATTATAGCTCTGGCTACAAGCACAAAGAGAGACAGGAAGTGACCGCCTTTGCAGAAGTCATGAGACACTCTTTAGAATTTGGCTGGACAAAATCCCTACTGCTAGGGTCAGTCACAGGTATCATCAGTTTAGGCAGGACAGCCTCAGCAAGGCCATATAAGTCAGAACAAGTGTAGGCCTCAGAGGCCATTTACTGTGAGAAATTTTCAGACATGGTTAGTGAGAAGTACTCTGGAGGATTCATTAAAATTCACTTGCCAGGAGTATCATTTTCAGCATTTTTAGGAGAGGTCAAGTCACCTGAGGAGAGGAGACTGTGAAATGTCCCCCAGAACAAGACCAAGGATCACTGTTGCCCCCAGAGATTATGAGGTTAGGCTCTGGGGATTCTCCTTTGAGGAGCTCCGCCAGGACCTCTTTCCCCAAAGTCCTGCTGTGTTTATGTGTATCATAGACCCCCACCAGGAGAGGAGGATAGGAAAACCTGAGCATACTGATCCCAAAACTCCATATCTATGAACTACTTCCTCACAAGGAGAGTGAATTATACAACTTCTGAGGAGCCAGCATCTTGGTTTCTTGGGATCCTGCCCTAGGTTCTCAGCTGCAGTCTTTCTTTTGTGTATACAAGCTGGAGATATCAGTGACTGGATCCTAACCAGATCTTCAATTCACCTCTCATTCAGCCATACACCCACCTATACCATGTCCTGCCACAATGACCATTCCCCTTGCTTCAGTGTCCTGGAATATTTCATTCCTAAAATGAATCCCAGAACAGTAGGTATGGCCTAGCAATTTTATTACTTCCTTTTTGAGGTAAGAACTCTGTCTGGTTATGGGATATATGTAGAGTTTGTAAGTTTTGACAAAAGGCATCAACACTTTACACACCTCTGCTTTTTGAATCCTGTAGTTCCTTGGGCTTTATTGCTCACTCATTCCTCTCTACCACCTGAGCATCTTGCACATGACCCAATTCTGTACCTGAAGGAATCCTTTTAATCATTTTCTACCATAGTTACACTTGAATTTCCAGGATTCTTGATTATGCCTTCTTGGAAAAAGACTCAATCAAAAGCTTTCTATATTTACATTTTCCCAGTCTTAAATAGTCTGATATGGGCCCCCAAATGATTAGTACCTTAAAAGTGTACAAATGCAAAATTGTTTGAAGTATCTTCCTTACATACCTGCTTAACACTAAAAATGTGATGTTCAACTGAAGACAATAAAAAATTAAATATATGAAGGAGATAGAGAAAATAAAAATGTGCTTTAGAATTTTACCTTTACCCTGTTAATTGTCTGTGATTTCCCATGAAGTATAACAATACTCTTCTATTAATCTCAACCTCTTCTGACCTTTCTTACTTTAAGGATTCCACAACCACCAGGAGTTATCTGTTTGACAGTGTGTTTTTTCTGTTCGATCTCTTTAGAGGATCCTGGAGAGGAGATAAAATCAGGTCCTGCTCTAGATCCCTGATGTCCCAAAGGAGTGTAAGGCAGAGGTTAAATAAAATGCGACAAATCATATGACATTTTAGGGCTCCTGGAAAGGCAAAACCCTTTAGTTAAGTTTGACATTCTGAAAGCTAAGACTGAAGACTCTCTGGATTAGCCCACTTTATTAGGACAAAAAATGGGGAATCTGAGGAATGGGCAAGTAATGAGCAGAACCTTGGGAGTCACTTGAAAGACTTCCCCAAGTAACAAATTGTGCCAATTTAGGAGAACTGTCCTATTGCCAATTGACATTTATGGTAGGATTGATGCTGCATCAGTGATTACTACAGCTGCAGTCTCTATCTTGTTAATTGGGGTTGGAGCCAAGTGTCCGCATCTGTGGCCTTATCTTGCCCTTTGAGGTATCTCTGGCCTCACAGGCCACTACAGGCCTCAGCCAGGACCAGTGATTCATGGAGGTTCACTTACTATGAATCAGTTCCCATCACCAGGCAAGGGGCTGAAGCCTAGGACAGACTCACAGATAAACATACAAAGCCTACTAGTAAAGTTTAAATCCTGCTCAAAACCACTTCATAGTGGTCTCCAACAAGATACCAGAAAGTGAAAATGGGAAAAGGTAAGAGTCTCAAGTCACAGTTGGAGAGTCCTGGTTATACCACTGGTTATACCACTTTATACTTGTATGAAATGTTACCTAATTTAGGTGCAAACCAGGATGAATATTATAAGCTCTTCATTATTCTCTCTTTCTTTGTCTATCCATTTGTGTTTTACAAATGAAACAATTGCATTTCAACTGTGATATTCAACATAAAGCACTGAAAATTGTTTTTGCATACACCTTTTAGTTTTCAATAGACAAAGAAGCTATTCCAGTCAGTGTTTCTCAGGTTAGAATTACAGCTTGACTTTGTACAGCAAAGGAAAGATCTGACTCTGTAGTGGATTATAAGATATCATTTTTAAAAGAATGTGTTTCTTTGGATGGATCCATGCCCAGAGCTCACTGTGGCGGAAGCACTGGAAAGACATCACTGCATTGCTTTTTTCCCCAGTGTCCTGAAGTTTATGATGCTGCCCTTTCTCTGTTTCATTATTCCCTGATCCATATTCACTTAGCAAGCTCCAGTTCATCCTCAGCCTGTATGTAGCTCCTTTAACACTTCCTCTGAGAGTTCCCTCTATATAGTCTCACAGTACATCATCATATTTGCCTTCAAACAGTCATCATCACCATTGGGTGGTGTGCTTTTGTGATTAGTTTTTCACATCTGTACAATTAGCCATATATCAAGGTTAGTAATTGATACAGTATAGGTCCTTTAATATTTAGTGAGTGAAAGAAAGGGAATATACTATATGTGTCTCCAATGTTAGGATTTTATGATTCTACCCCTTAAAGTTCCATCTCAGAGATAAAAGGGTGATAACATAAGCAAAGTCTTGGTGGAGTAGTTAGGAATAACAGGAAAAGAAAGAGGAATAATTTGGTCGTGAATTATCCTCTCTTCTAGAATGCCTCGTAAGTCTTCAGTCCAACTGTGAAAGACCTGAACTCACAAGAGCAAGCTAAGGGGATGTTGTGACACACATCCCATACATTCCATGTCATTTAATCCTCATTCTCCCACCCGGATGCCATCAAATGATTTTCGGAGTCAGTAGAGCAATACCTTTTGCAAGCCCAGACTATTGTTGAAAATCTTGAGTAAAGGTAATAATATGACTTTGTCCCTTTCCTAAAATGTCCCTTTCTTAGGAGTCAATCATTTTATCACTTATCCTAAGCACAATGACAACCATACATCAAAAAAAATCCCATAATTTTTCCTTTATTCACTGGCTCTTCTTGAGTAAAATTATTACCATTATCTTAAAAATGCTAATGCTTTTACATTCAGATCTATGTTATCACCACCACTGAATCAACCCAGAATTCTACTTATCCCCAGCAGAGCATCAGTCCACTCTCATGAAAGCCAGGATGGTTGATTTGTACAAGAGATCAAGCAGTCTGAGAGTCCATAGATTCTCCTGCTGAGGCAGCTTTCAAACAGTAAGACCAAAAAGTAAAGGGAATCATCTGGTCAGGATGAGAAGATCACAGAGAGCTTTCTATGAATAAATGTTAAAAACCAAACTTTTATTCCAATTGGATTTTATCCAATTGGAACAGTGTATCTAAATGAGTGCCCAGTGTGTCTGATTATTATGAAAACAAGGATGTTTTCATACATTTACAAAGATGATTATAGGACTTATTTTCCTTAAATGAAGTAAATGTTTTAAAAACTGGAATCAAACTCAGGCCTTTTGTGCTTGCCAGGCAAGCACTCTGCCCCTGAGCTATATTCCCAGCCCAATAAAGTCAGTTTTTCATTCACAATTCACACCTGGTTAGCTGATGGCTCATCATATTCAGTAAAAGTGTCAAGAAATTCACAAACCATGGGGAACATTTAATTATATGAAAGAAAAAATACCTAATGGGATTTCTATTGCCCACCCCAGTGTTCTAGAACAATCCAAATCTAAGCTGAGCTTTTTAGAAGAAATTCTACTGACAAACCATCTGGTTCCAGACAATTAAAGACTCCAAGCAGAATGGAGCTCTGGAACTCCACCTTAGGAAGTGGCTTCATCTTGGCGGGGATCCTGAATGGCAGTGGGTCACCTGAACTGCTCGATTCTGCACTCACAGCCCTGTACATATTGGTCCTGATCATCAATGGCCTGACACTTCTGGTCATGGCAGTGGATGTCTGGCTCTACCAGCCTACGTACCTCCTGCTCGAGCTGCTCTCTCTCATGGTCCTCCTGTTCACATCTGTTATTACTCCCCAGGCCCTCATGGGTTTTCTGCAGAGAGTAAACACCATCTCCTTTGGAGGTTGTGCCCTTCAGATGTTCCTAGCACTGACACTGGGTGGTGCAGAGGACCTCCTACTGGCTTTCATGGCCTATGACATGTGTGTGGCCATTTTTCATCCTCTTAACTATGTAATTTTCATTAGGCCTAGAGTCTGTTGGTTTATGGTGGCCTCATCCTGGTTTCTGGCATCCCTGAGTGCTCCAGAACACACAGTGTACACCATGCACTATCCCTTCTGCAAAGCGTGGGAAATTAGACAACTTTTCTGTGAGTTCAAAGTTTCTGAGACTGACCTGTGCAGACACCTCCAGATATAAGCTCATGGTTTATGTGATGGGTGTGTCCTTCCTGATTCACCCTCCCCCTGTTGCCATTTTTGCCTCATACACATGAATTCTGTTCACTGTGCTCCACATGCATTTAAAAGGGCAGGAAGAAAGCTCTTGTCCCACCTGGCTGTGGTAGGGATGTTTTATGGGGTGGCTACACCCATGTATGTCCCACCCAGTTCCTTCCAGAATCACAAACAGGACCACATCATCTCTGCTTTCTATATAATTGTCACCCCAGCCCTAAACCCCCTCATTTATAGCCTGAGAAATAAGGGGGTCATGGGTGCTTTGAGGAGGGCTGTGGGTACATATATGCTGCAAACATACTCTACCCTCTAGATCTCAAAAATTAATTCCTCCTTAATATCAAAGGATTTTCTCTTATGCATCAAATTCTTATCACAAACTAATATAGTGGAATATGTGTCTTTTAACACAGAAATATATAAATGTAAACGTGTGTGTCAAATAGTCTTTAAATCTTCGTTTGTAGTATTGGGTCATACTGTGTAACATTACTGTTCACTATTTTTAAATGTTTACTCTATTTCTCTAGGTAACTTCTTTATTGAGAGGTTGTAAACATATGACAAGTGACTCAAGATCCTTTTAGCCCATCCTGGACCAAGATAAGCAGCAAAAATAGTTCCATGCAACATCCAATTTTCCCTTAGTGCCATTAGCAATGTAGGAAAATTTATTTTCACTATTAGATGCAACAATCAAGTGATTCCTCACAGAAACTAGGATGGTAGCAATGATGAAGAATAGTAGGATCTCTTCTAATTTTCCCAGAACTATAAACGAAGCCTTAGAAATTCAACATTGATTTTCCTAAATGTGTACATGATACTTTCATAATTGCAGTTAATTTTTTGTTAGCAGATATTTTTAATGTGAACACACATTAGATATTTGGCAGATATTTCAATGTGATCACACATCAGGCTCCCAGAATCTAATATCAATGGATAATATTTGAATTACACTGGGACTGACATGGGGTAGAATATAAATGCCCCACTAGGCATCTGAGCTTATTAAATTTGATTTTGTTAGGTCGTGGTGGTTACAGAAAGTGGCATTAGTACCTGCAAGAACAAGAATATTAAAAATGATTCACACAATAAAATTAGTAGTAAAATGGTTTCCAAATAATTGATATTGAGACAGAAGTAAAGTGTTATATGATAAATATACAGCAGAAAATTAAAATTTTAGATTCTACTTTAAATTAGTACTTAGGTGCCAGATAGTATATGATAAACTATTTTTTCTTTTTAAAATTAATTATGATACATTCTTAATGTTTATAATGTTAATATTAATCATGGAATTTATACCTATACATAATATCTCTTCATATTTTTTATTCCCACTTACCTACCCTTAGTTCAACACCAATTCTCCTCTTTACCAAAAGCTTTTTGTGCATCTACTGAGATATTCATGTGATTTTTACCTTTGCTCATTTGGTGTGGTGTTTCATGCTTATTGACTTGCATATAGAGGAGTTTAAGTAGGAGAGAGGGACATTACTGCGAGACCTGAAAAATTTTTGGTCTCTGAGTAGAGGGTATAGGGCTAAGTCATAGAGCACTATCGGGTAGGTGAGTAGGTGCTGGTGCCAAGCACAGCATTCTTCTTGTGGATTTTTGAGGAATCAGTTCTGCAGGTGGAACTGCCTGGCTTTCTGTTGAACAATATTGCTCTGCATGTGTGAATAAGAGATCTGCTGTGGGAGATTTTGTGGGCTAGAGGGGCGGTGGTCTGCTTTGGAGACTCACACACAGTCGTTCCTTCCAGTTTCATCTGGACTTACTGAAAATGAACCCTCAATCATCTTCCTCTTGCAGTTCAAAAATAAACTCAAGAGGAAATTCTTGTGATTAATCAGCACATTGAAAGCTCTTACTACTTATTTCTGTGAAAAGGTTTTTTTCTTTCTTTCTTTCTTTCTTTCTTTCTTTCTTTCTTTCTTTCTTTCTTTCTTTCTTTCTTTCTTTCTCTTTTGAGTTTCTCCAGCTTTCTGTATGTCTCTAGCTTTCCAATTGACCCCAGTCAATCATATGTAGTTTTCTTGGCTTCATCTTGTAGCTGTTGGATTGATTTTCATGGTCTTTGTTATTTTTAAGATATCTTTCTTTTCACTTTCACTGGCTGCAATGATGTCTTTTAGATCTGGTATTCCATCCTTGCCTTCATTCAATCTGTTGTGTATACTTTGCACCGGGTTTTTAATCTTCTGGATTTCTGTTTGCATCTGTTTTATCAGTTCCATTCCTTCCATATGTTGAGTGTACCTGTTCACATTTTTTTCTTGATCAGCTATATCTTTTCAGTTATACCTGCTTTAATGTCTTTCATTTTAATCCTGTTCCTTTTACACTTAAAAAATATTTTTAATAGACTCTTGCATTTTTTTACTTGTAGTGTTAACATTTCAGGAATTTCCAATGTTTGGCTTTTGATTTTTACTATCTCATTGTTCTGTCGACTTGTCCTGGGTATCTGAGGCTGCATTTTGCTTCTGTGTCTTGTTACTATCTGTTTTGCAGCTTTCCTTTTAGTTTTTTTTTTTTTTCCATGCTGATGCTTGTGAATTTCTCACGGAAGATAGCTTTCTCTCTAGTATTCAGGATTCCTTTGAAAATGTCTGTTCCTCAGTGATGCCTTCTAGTTGTCGGTGGTTTTTCATTGTTATGTCTATCCCAAGAACCTACCTTGTAAGTGTATTGAGGGCAAGAAATAGTTATTAATTGGGCTCAGCACCCAGTCCTTTAGATTGGACTGTGATGATGGGAAAGACCCCACACATTCACAGTGTGGTCATACAGAGGAGAAAAGCTGATTAGAACAGGTATGACATCCTGTAATACAGTGAGCAATAACAACAGCCTCAAGCACAGCCTGGCTACTGACAAAATGTAGTAACTATTTACCTGATATATTTAACCATGGGAGCAAATTCTCCAGCTTTATAACAGAATCTAAGATATACCAGGAACTTATAAGCAATGATTTTCCCCAGGTGCAGTGATTTTACCCTGTTGTGAGGGACAGTGTGTATTAGAGGGATAAGGTTAAAGATGGAGAGATGAGTGAGGTCCAGTGTAGTAAGAGTAGGCTGGAGAGCAAAGGATGATCACCTAAGTTGTGAACTGGAAGGAGGACACAGGAGGGAGAGAATTGATGAGAAAGTAGAGGATTGAAGTGAACTGGAAAGAGAAGACACAATGTTGATACTTACAAGTTGTTTGTTTTCTTTTGAGCACTTTCTTTTCCTGTAATTATTACAATATCTATTATACATTTTGGATCTTATTACTTTCAGTTTATTCTTATTCTTATTATTTATTTTTTACACTAGAGGGAAATATGTGAGTCTGATTTATTTCACTTATGAGCATAGTCTCAAGTTGCCTCCATTTACCTATAAAAGCCTCAAGATCATCCTTTATGACAGTTGAGTAATAATCAATTGTATAAAACTACCACATATTTTTCATCCACTCTGTGGTTGATGGGCATCTTGGTTGTTTCCAAGATCTGGCTATTACAAATTGTGCTGTTTGTAATGATCTTTGCACTAGAAGCAATCCAAAACCATTAGGGCCTTAAGTGTCAAAGATCTGAGAAAAAGAAGCAACATAGTATGGTGAGCCTTACAATACTATGGCATCTTCTGCATAAGGCATTTTTAGGTTCTAAAGAACAACCAAGCATATGATAAACTCAATAGAAGGCGAGGAGAAGGATCCAAAGAGTAAAAAAGATGGAAATGGTGTTCATGCTATTCAGCTACTGAGACAAAGTACACAGCATAAATAACCTAAGGCAGAAAATGTGTGTTTTTGGATTTTCATTTCAGAAGTTTCATCCATGGGCCTATGCTTTCAAAGCAGCAAAGAACAGCATGGGGATAAGGGCATGGTACAATAACTCTTCTCAGTCCATTGTATCCAAGAAGCACAGAGAGAACAGAAAGAACCAGAGAAACAGGAAGAGGTCTGGGGACAAGAGTACATTTTCAGGCCCTAGCTCCAGTTGCCTACTTCTCCAAATAGGCCCTCGCTCCTAACAGCCAAAGTCAGCTATGAACTTATCAGTAGATCAATTCATAATGTATGTAGCACCCTGTGTTCCAGTCACTTACAAGATTCCTACCTGTGAAAATTTGTCATGCAGCCAAGAGAAGAGATTGACCTTGCTGATTTAATGGAAACACACAGATGCACACAGAAAACATGAGTATTTAACAATAATGACTTAGCTAGTTACAGCACAAAATAGCAGTGTGACACAACATTGTACTACCACTTAGCATTTTCAGCACCATTTAATCATCAATGAGTTAAGGTTTATATAATAATCTTTATATATCAGGTGGCTCACTGCATGTCTTATATTTACTCACATATATTGTGATAACAACACTATGAAAAAGGTTTTTTCTTGCAGTCAATTTGCATCTTAAAAAGCTACAGATGATGGTCAATACGTTTTGGTAGCATGTTCAAATTTATAAAATTATGTGGGTCGATTGAATCCGAAACTTTGGACTCTGACAATTGATAAAAGATATATACTGTGGCCATGTCATACAGAAAAAACATATATACAGACAGGACCATTGCACATGAATATATAAACTCAGTAAAAAGTGTGCCTATATTAAAAACAAAAGGAAATTCATCTAATATGTGTAGAGTTTGTAGGCTATTTGCCTACTTCTAGAATATTGATGTTAATTAAATTTTTAAAATTTCTTTGTTTAGTACTTTATTCAATTATGCCTGTGTTATTTACACATTTTATACTTTATTTTTTTATTTAGAGAAAAAAGCAAAACAGAGAAAAGTTAGAAATAATACAGAATTTCAAAAAAAATAGCTGTAAGAATTACAGTTAGAATTGTCTAACTGTAAGAATTATCACTAGTTGATAATTAGCATATTGTTATCTTAGAAGTCATTGTTTAAGTTACAAAATCAAATCATAAAAAATGAACAACCAATGACAGCACAAACAATTCTGTTTGATGAACTATCAAATAATTAGAAGTATGGTTTATCCACATTGCACACTTAAACATACATACAATGATAGGTGTATACCTACAAGTTCATTTTGCCTTTCAAACACTTTCTTTCCCTTTCATTGTTACAATATGTATTATACATTTTGGATCTTAGTACTCATTCAGTTTTTTACTATTATTATTTATGTTTCACACTAGAGAGACAATACAATATTTACAAATGTGAGTCTAATTTATTTCACTTATGAGGAGAGTGTCAAGTTGCCTCCATTTATCTATAAAAGCTTCAATGTAATCCCTTTTTATAGCTGAGTAATATTCCATTGTATATAAATACCACATCTTTTTTATCCACTCTGCGATTGATTGGCATTTGAGTTGTTTCCAACATTTAGCTGTTACAAGTTCACTTCTCTCTCTCTCTCTCTCTCTCTCTCTCTCTCTCTCTCTATATATATATATATATATATATATATATATATTTATATCACTGTGACATGACCTTTTCAGTTTTTCTGGGAAAATGTCAGGAAAGGGAATAGCTGGATTGTGTGGAACTTCCAATCCTAGTTTTGATAATTTGTTAAACATGTGAGACATTTAATATATCATTTTTACCTCTGAGAATCTTTTCAAAGGAATCAAATTTAATAAGCTTGGATTTCCTAGTTGATAATTTAAATGCTAGCATATGTTGGTATCAGTAAAACTGAATTTCTAACTGTAGATATTAGATATAGGGAGCTCGATTGTGTGTGTGTGTGTGTGTGTGTGTGTGTGTGTGTGTGATCACATTAAAATTATCTACTAATAGAAAATGGCCTACAATGATTTTCCCTTATAGGTGATTTGGTTCTTTTCTCTAGCTGATTTTAATATTCAGTTCTTGTGTTGAATTTCTGGAATCTTGATTATTATGTACCTTGGTATATATTTATTTTGTTCATAGCTATTAGGTGGTCTATGTACTTCATCTAATTTTAAGTCAAATACTTTTTTTGAGGGGGTTGGTACCAAGGGCTGATCTCATGACCTCATGTTAGCCAGGCAGACACTTGTGCTGCTGAGCTGTACCTGCATCCCCATATGTCAAATTCTTTATTCATGTTTGGGAAATTTCCAGAAATTATTTCTGTGAAGAGGTTTTTTTATTTTTTTTCTTTTGAGTTTCTCCAGCTTTGAGTTTCTCTGGCTTTCCAATTGACTTCAGTCAATCATATGTAATACTTGGCTTCATCTTGTTGCTGCTAGATTGACTTTTCATGGTCTTTGTTATTTTTAAGATATCTTTCTTTTCATTTTCACTGGCTGCAATCATGTCTTTTAGATCTGGTATTCCACCCTTGACTTCATTCAATCTGTTGTGTATACATTGCATGGGGCTTTTAATCTTCTGGATTTCTACTTACATCTGTTTTATCAGTTCCATTTCTTCCATTGGTCATTCATGATTAACATTGTTTTCCTGATCACCTCTGTCCTTTCATCTGTGTCTGCCTTAATGTCTTTCATTTTAATCTTCATTTCTTTTTATACTCAAGAGATTATTTTTTGAATAGCTTCTTGCACTTCTTTTCTTTTTTTTTTTAACTTCTATTGTTAACACTTCAGGAAGTTCCAGTGTTTCACTTTTGATTTTCACTATCTCATTGTTCTGTGGACTTGTCCTGGGTATTTGAGGTTGCATTTTGCTTCTGTGTCTTGTGACTTTCTGTTTTACAGTTTTCATTTTAGTTTGTTTTCTGTGTTGATGCTTGTGAATTTCTCATGGTAGGTAGCTTTCTCTCCAGCATTGAGGATTCCTTTGGAAATGCCATTCCTCACTGATGTCTTCTAGTTGTAGGTGGTGTTTGGTCTTTATAACAATACCCTCAAGCATAGCCTGGCTTCTGACAAACTGTGGTGAATATTAATATGATACCTTTAGCCATAGGCTCAAATTCTAGTTTTATAACAGAATCCAAAATATACCAGGAACTTATAAGCAATGATTCTCCCATGGTGCGGCGATTTTACATTGTTGTGAGGGGCAATGAGTATTACAGGGATAAGGTTCAAGATGGAGAGATGAGTGACATCCATTGTACTAGGAATAAGCTGGAGAGCAAAGGATGATCACCTGAGTTATGAACTGAGGGAGAGAATTGAGGAGGAAGGAGAGGATTGAAGTGAACCAGAAAGAGAACAGACAATGTTTAGTTACATGAAGTTATCATAAAATGAAGGAAGATAGCTGATAAAGGGAGTAAGATGATGAGTAGAAGAAAACAAAATGGAAGGCAATAAATTCAAGTCGTGAAAGAAAGACAAAAGAAGAAAAAGAGTGAGAAAAAGGAACAAAAAACCTCAAATGAAAAAGAACTCTAAACAACAAAAGAAGACAAAACAAATCTAAGGTAAACAACAACAAGAACAAAAAAATTTGATCACACATAAAAATAAAAATCAGTCAAAGAAACAGGAAAATAAAAGATTTAAAATTCTTCTTGTGCACAGTTTTGTTGTAGGTCCTATTTTGACTCCAAAAATGTGTTGTGCACTCTGGCCAAATTTGCAGTGGTATTTGTGCTGGGAATACTACTGATCTTGGCCTCTTGAGGGTGATAGGAATGTTGTTCCCTTGCAGGAGGGCTCTCCAGCCTTTGCATTAAAGAAAAAAAAAGGACTTCAGTCCCAGCCAGGCTCTTCTATTCTGCACATCTGTATGTGAAGCCACAGTGATGGTTTACCTACCTTGCCAGCTGCTGCTGTGTGTCCCTACTGCTGGAGAACTGGTGGTTTCTGGGTGAGCTGTCTGCCGGTGGTGGTCTGGGGCACATGTTGATGATCTTTTTTATTATCATAAATTTGATGCTAAATAGGTTCTTAGGGATGGTTTGTTCCATGGGAAGCAGGAGAAACATAATGTTGGATGTTAATTATCTGGTTGGATATGAAAGTCAATGTAACTGAAGATAAGAAAATTCTGACTGAAAGGATTATCTGTTCTCTAGAATTACCAAGTGAGGTCCTCAAAGTGAAACGAACACCAGTGCTATATTTGATGTCAAATTTGTACACCCTATGCTTCTGGAGTGTATGTCAAAACAAGTCCTTTAGATCTTTTCTTCTTTATTTCTTTAACATCATTGTTTCAGGTGAGATAAATATGTTTGAGTATACCAGATATAAAATTATAAACATATGATTCTAATTATGGAGCATTAAGGAAGGAGAACAATCAAAGATGATTCTCTTTGGGACCAAGGATGCTGGAAATAGGAAGATAAGTTATTTTCACCTTGTGTTTATCTCTTCATACATGGAATAATGTATGATTTTATATTTAGCATCTTCCTCACAAGATAAGATTGTGAGGTTAATCAATGTTGTTCTATATATCTGTGATAGTTTTGAAGTATTCCACTGCATAAAAGTGTTCCCATTTATTCACTCATTTTGCTGTGACAGATGAACTATATGCAGGTTGTAATTCATATAACTAGTGCTACCAGAAACATTCTCATGGAAGTATATTGAGCAAGGAATGTGAATATCTCCATAAACCTAGAAATGGAATTCTTCTTGACTTATATCCACCATTTTCCTTTACACATATCCATGGTGTCTGATTTTGATTGGATACTTTCATGATGTTTGGGTACTAGCTCAGTTTCATTGTACTTTGTTATCCATTGAGTAAGAATGTAGAAATTAATCACCTCATTTTGTGTGTCATGACTGCTCTCCACTGTTATCTAGTACATCCAAATATATTTTTTCTGTTGATTTGGCAAGTATTCACTCAATGATACCACACACACATGATCCTCATCCCTGATGCTATTCCTATATTGAATCAGCTGAAATTTTAGTTAGAGACTGTTTTTAATTTTTACATTATATAGCAGGTTATTCTAATTTTTTGGATGCTGTATTAATTTAGATGGCATATAATCCTACAATACAATTTTTATTCCTCAAGTATAGCAAATTGTGCTATAGTTTATATATTCAATTTGGCTCCTCAAAAATCAAATTCATATTAGGTGAGTTTAGTGTATGCAAACATAGCACAGCATTATGATAAATTGAGGCACAGCTGAGACCAAAGAGACAGGCAGAGTTTAAGCATTCTGTGAGGAATGTATTGCAGATCCAGTGTGGCCTGACCAAGGGCAAAAAGACCATTGGTTTTAAATAAGGGTGAGAGCATGTTGTACAGAGGAGTTTAGATAGGAAAGATGGGCATTACTCAGAGGCATGCAAAATTTTTGGCCTCTGAGTACAGGGTATAGAGCTAGATCCCAGAGCACATTAGGGTAGGCAAGTGGGTGTGTACTTCCAGGCACAGCATGCTTCTTGTGGTTTTTTGAGAAATCAGCTCTGCAGGCTGAACTTCCTGGCTTCCTGTTGAACAATATTGTTCTGCATGTATGAATAATAGATATACTTTGGGAACCTTTCTCTCCTAGCTGAGCAGTGGTCTGCTTTGGCGACCACACACAATTTGTTCCTTCAAGTTGTATCTGGACTTACTGAAAATGAACCCTTAATCAGCTTCCTCTTGAAGTTCAAAAATAAATTCAAGAGGAAATTCTTGTGATTAATCAGCACATTGAAAGCTCTCACTACTTGTCAGTGGTATTAGAGTACAATTGAATACACTGAAGGCCAGAAAAATGCATAACAGCTGCTACTTTCCTAGGAGATTCCCTTAGAAGCCCACACCTACCATTTCTATGCCATTCTACCAGTTGGGCCATGTTGAAAGACTCTCGGGGCACTCTGCTATGGTATAGGCCCTGCCTTCTAACCTACTATAGATTTTCAACACATACACTTGCAGGGCTGTATTGGTGGGTATTAATCCTGTATTTTCAGGTAATATTTATCACTGCAATTAGAAATCTCATGATATTTAGGAAAATACAAGCAAATCTTCCCTTGATTTGGTTGTAGAAGCTGCCTTGAGTATTATCTTGTGTTTCATACCACCAGGTTCAGTATCGTGATATTAGGATTGAAATGGAATTTACAGTAGAGGATTCTTTGTTTTAGTGTAAATTTTTCATTAATGGAATTAATTTTTGATGCTGTGGGTCTGATGGATCCCAAGAATAATATCATTCAGTAATGAAATCAAAGAAAACATACACAACATACATTTCATTTCTTGAAGTTGTCTATTTTTTAACACTGATATTACAGATCACATGGCTAGATGATATTTTCTGCTCATCTTTGTTGTAAAATAGCACCTCTGATATATGGTTCACAGTGGCAGCTTTGAATAAGTTGTTTTTCAGAAAACTTCAGGTAGCTCTGAACAGATAAAACCACTGAACATTCACTCCCACTTTAATGTCTTAAATGTTTTGTCACTGCTGGGACAAGAATACTTGATACCCTCAAGTCAAAGGAGGAAATACTTATTTTAGATCATAGTTTGTAGACATTTTAGTACATCATCAGCTGTCTCCAAGGTAGGGTGGAATTGGGGAGGAGAAACAGTTCATTGCATGGTAGATAGAAATCTGTGGAGTAAGCCAGCCTTCTCTCTTGAACTTTATGTTCCATTTACACAATAAGTTGTCCCATTCTCCCCACTCAGAACTATGCTAAGCTACTCAGAGGACTAATTTAGCTATCACACACCATTGATCCATAATAACACATCCTGGATCCAGCCATCTCCAAAAAGCCCCACCTACGTGTGAATGAAGCTCTGGGTAGAAAGCTAGGTACAAACCATAACACTAAGTGCCTGATTGCATATGGCATGGGTTTAGGACTATTAGTGCAGTGTCAAGTTCTCAAGGGAAAGCAGAGATTCCAGTGATTCCAGATCTGACACTCAGAAAAAGGAGATTATGATTGGCAAGGCATATGCAATAACTTTACATAAAGAATGAGAATAGTATGTATTGTAAATGTGCAAATAAAAGGAATAAGAACAAGAGATGGGTGGAAGGAAGAAGGAGGGAATAAAAAATGGGTTTAAAGGAATTCAAGATGTATTATGTAAATAGACCAATTCACCACAATAAATATAGACAGTGTATACTAACACATACTAAGGGTATACAAACACATACTAAGGGGACTGGGCCCCAGAGGTTTTGTGGGCCTCAGTGCACCATGCCCAGCAGCCTTCTTTCAGTCTGGGAGGCCAGGAGAGTGTACAGGGACTTTCAGCCCTGTGGCACTGGCCAAGGGAGCATTTGAGACCAGTGTTCCCAGTGGTTGAGTTCCCATCCAGCTCACTAGGAATTTGGACTGGGCCTAGGAGGTTTCACAGGCCTCAGTACATGATGCCCAGGTCCTGTGTTTCATTTCAGGGAGCCAAGAACCTGTGGGGGAGTCAGGACCATGCAAGGTGAGTCCCAGTGCTCCAGCACTGGTCCAGGGAGAGTTTAAGAGCAGCACTCCCAGCAGGTGAGTTCCCGTCCAGCTCCCTAAGACACTGGACTGGGTCCCAGAGGTTTCCTGGGCCTCAGTGCACCATACCCAGAGGCCTTCATTCAGTCTGGGAGGCTGGGTCCATGCAGGGGACTTTCTGCCCACTGGCACTGGCCCAGGGAGAATTTGAGACCAGTGCTCTCAGTGATTGAGTTCCTGCCCAGCTCCCTGAAACACTGGACTGGGCTCAGGAGGTCCTGCAGGCCTGACTGGGCAAAGTTCAGTGGCATTCATTCAGTTCCAGGAGAGGAGGGTGCAGGAGGTGATTCCCAACACACCCAGAGGAAGCTTTGGAACACTA
Organism: Dolichotis patagonum; assembly: GCA_004027295.1. Classification (NCBI taxonomy): domain Eukaryota; kingdom Metazoa; phylum Chordata; class Mammalia; order Rodentia; family Caviidae; genus Dolichotis; species Dolichotis patagonum. The sequence goes on from PVJX010015651.1 coordinate 32,522, forward strand.
CTGCTCAAAGTAAGGAAATATAGAAAAATGACAAAATGAAAGACAAAAAGGCAATCTTAAATCCCCACACCATCCCAAGAAAGCCTAGGAGCTATGTACATAGAAGTAAATAGAAGCCATACACCTGAAATGACTGAAATGATATCAATGGAAATAAACAAGCAACTCGGGAAGCTATGGAGAAACTCAAATAAGAAATAATTTCCCAGGTAAAAGAAGAAAAGATAAAAGTAGTGAAATAAATACTGATCACACCTAATGAAGACACAGCTAAAAATTAGAGGAAAAAAGCAAACAGATACAATCCCTGAATGAACACTATAAGAAACAAACAGAATGCATGAACCAGATTCAAGGAGATATACAGGAAATCAAATATTCTATTGAAAGTTCTTAAAACCACCTCAATGAGAGGGAAGATTGGATTTCAGATCTCAAAGATAAGATTGCAGCTAGAGAAAAGGAAAGGAAAAATCTTTTAAAAATTACATGGAATAAGGAAATAGCTATTCAACCATTGCAAGATGATGTAAAGAAAAAAAACCCATAAGATTAATAGGGATAAATGAAAAAGAAGGGGACATCCCAAAGGGTATCAAGAGGATATTTACAGAATGAATAGCTGAAAATTTCCCAAAAATGAGAATGGAAAATGACATATGTATTAGTGAAGTATATAGAACTCCAAATAGCCATAATCAAAATAAAACTACACCTAGGCATATAATAATCACCATCCAAGAAATCCAACATAAGAACAGAATACTAAAAGCTGTTAAAAAAGACAGATCACCTATAAAGGAAAAGCTATCAGAATCATAGCAGACTTCTCAACACAAACAATGAAGTCAAGAAGAGCATGGATTGAAGTATTTCAGATCCTAAAGGAAAACCACTTCCAACCCAGACTAACGTACCCTGCAAAACTGTCCGTCAAAATGGATGGAGAAATAAGATACTTCCATGACAAAGAACAGCTGAAGAACTTCATGAACACCAAACCGATCCTACAAAGAACACTGAAAGATATTCTAGATAGACATAGGAAAAAAAACCACTAAGCAAGGCAGACAGTTAAACAGAATGGAAAGATACAACAGCGGAAAGATAACATGTCAAAAATAAACCAATATATAACAGTTAGAACCATTATTGTAAATGGTCTCAATTCACTAATCAAAAAAAAAAAAAACCAGACTGGCAGAATGGATCAAGAAACAACATTCAACCATATACTGTCTACAAGAAACCAATCTAAACCAAAAGGAAGCTCATAGACTGAAAGTCAAAGGATTGAAGACAATACTTCATACAACAGGAATCCAGCAAAAAGCAGGGGTAGCTATTCTGTTTGAAGACAATGTGAACTTCAAATCAAGAATGATCTGAAGAGATAAAGAAGGCCACTACATACTAATTAGGAGAAAACTTAAAGAGGAAGAGATAACAATCTTAAATATATATGCACCAAATTCCAGAGCACCCAGCTATACAAAGCAAGTATTAACAGAAATGAAAAAATCAAATAAGCACTAATACAATTATAACAGGAGACCTTAATATGCCATCGACACAAAACGAGAGATAAACTAGACAGAAAATCAGCAAAGAAATAGCAGAATCACACCTGTGAACAAATGGACTTGATAGATATATACAGAGTGTTCCATCCAACAGCATCAGAATATAACTTCCTCTCAGAATTACATGGGTCATTCTCTAAAATAGACTGTATACTAACCCACAGAATATATTTAAGTAAATGCAAAAGAATTGAAATTATCCCATGCATGTTATTGGATCATAGTGCCATGAAACTAGAAATTAATGATGAAAGTAACTGCAAAAACCCCACAAACACATGGAAACTGAATAATAAACTCTTGAGTAGTGGGTCACATAGAAAATTAAAGAAGAAATTAAACAATATCTACAAGCAAACAAAAATACAAATACAACTTACCAGAATTTGTGGGATGCAATGAAAGCAGTCCTCATAGAAAAATTTACTGCACTGAGTTCCTACATCAGGAAAACAGAATGTACACAAATAAACAACCTGATGCTATACCTCAATCATCTGGAAAAAGAAGAACAAGTCAAGGACAAAGCCAAAAGAAGGGAGGAAATTATAAAGATCAGAGCAGAAATTAATGCAATAGAGACTAAGAAAACAGTACAAAGAATGAATCAAAGAGTTGGTTTTTTGAAAGAATAAATAAAATTGACAAGCCCGTAGCCAACCTTATTTTTAAAAAAGAAAAGAAAAAACTCAAATTCATGCAATGAGGAATGAAAAAGGTGAAATTACTACAGACTCTGCAGAAATACAGAAGAACATCAACACCTATTGAGAAAGCCTCTAGTCTCAGAAGTTCGATAACACAGAAGAAAAGGACAGATTCCCATATACATATGAAATGCCAAACCTAGGTCAGTAAGAGGCAAAACTGCTGAATAACTCAATTTCTATTAATTAAATTGAAAATGTAATTAAGTCCTTCCAACAAAGAAAAGCCCCGGCCCCGATGGATTGACTGAGGAATTCTATAAGAAATAAAAAGAAGACTTAATTCTGACACTCCTCACACTCTTCAATGAAATTGAAAGGGAAGCAATTCTTCCTAAGTCATTCCTAAAAGCAGATATTACTCCAGTACCAAAATCTGAGAAAGACCCAACTAAAAAAGAGAAGAACAGGCCAATCTCCCTAATGAACATTGATGCAAAAATGCTCAATGAAATATTGGCGAACAGGATGCAGGAAATCATCAGAAGATTATACATCATGACCAAGTGGCATTCATGCCAGGAATGCAGGTATGGTTCAACATACATAAATCAAAAAATGTAATCCACCATATCAATAGATTCAAAAGTAATCACCATGTGATCATCTCTAAAGAAGCAGAAAAAGCTTTTGATAAGGTCCAACACTCACTCACGATAAGAACCTTACATAGAATTGGAATAGATGGCCTTTACCTCAATATGATAAAGGCCATCTATGACAAACCAAGAGCCAGCATCATATTAAGTGGCCAAAAACTGAAAGCCTTTACCTTAAAATCAGGCACAAGAGAAGGATGTCCCTTATCACTGCTCCTGTTCAACATAGTACTGGAAATACTAGCCAGAGCAATTAGACAAGAGAGAGAAATATAAGGAATAAAGATAGGAAAAGAGGAAGTTAAATTATTATTATTTGCAGATGACATGATACTTTACAAGATGACCCCAAAACTCCATTGAAAGACTCAAAGATGTAATAAATAAATTCAGCAATGTAGCTGGATACAAAGTCAATACTCAAAAATCAATAGCATTCCTATACACTAACAACAAAAGCACTGAGACAGAAATAAGAAAAGCCACACCCTTCCCCATAAAATCCAATAAAATGAAATCCTTAGGAGTTAATCTCACAAAAGAAGTAAAGGAGCTATACAGGGAAAATTATAATACTGTGAAAAAGAAATCAAAGAGCACCTCAGAAAATGGAAAGACATAACCTGTTCATGGATAGGAAGAACAAACATTGTAAAAATGGCCATTCTCCCAAAATTACTATACAGATTCAATGCCATCCCAATCAAAATACCACTATTATACTTCACAGATCTAACACTCCTAAAATTCTTCTGGAACAAGAAAAGACCTAGAATAGCAAAGGCAATTCTAAGCAGCAAATGCAAGGCAGAAGGCATCATAATCCCTGACTTGAAGTTATACTACAAAGCTACTGTAATAAAATCAACATGGTACTAGAATAAAAACAGTTCTGAAGATCAGTGTAATAGGTTGGAAGATACAACCACAACCACAAACACACTCAACAACCTTATCTTTGATAAAGGGGTCAAACATGTTCACTGGAAGAATACTTCTCTCTTTAATATATGGTACTGGAAAAATTGGCTATCCCTATGTCAAAAACCAAAACTAGACTCATACCTATCACCAGGTAGTAAACTAAAATCTTAATGAATAAAAGATGAAAATATTAAAACATAGACACTAAATCTGTTGGAACACAAATTCAGTAAAAATTTTGAAGACTTAGGGGTAGATAGAGAATTCATGAACAAGAATCAAACTGCATGGGAAGTACTTTCAAGAACTAATAATTGGGATTACATCTTATTAAAGAGTTTCTGCATGTCAAAGGAGATCTCCAGCAGAGTGAAAGAGAACCCACAAACTGGGAAAAAAATCTTAGTGAACTGTCCCGCAGACAAAAGACTTCTGTCTAGAACTTACAAAGAATAAAAAAAAAAAAAAATCAGACCCTCGAAAATCAAAGACCCAATCCAAAAATGGGCATCCAAGATGAATACACAGTTCTCAGATGAAGAAATAGGAATGGCAAATAAATACATGCAAATATGTTCGTTATCATTAGTCATTAGAGAAATGCAAATTAAAACACCACTGAGATTCCATCTCACTCCAGAAAGAATGGCCAGGATAGAAAAAACTACCAAAAACAAGTGCTGGAGAGGCTGTGGGGAAAAAGGAACTCTTCTGCACTGTTGGTGGGAGTGTAGACTGATGCAACCATTGTGGAGGTCAGTCTGGAGATTCCTCAAAAATCTGGAATTGGAAGTCCCATTTGACCCAGCTATTCCACTACTAGGCATACCCTCAGGAGAACTGAAAACATCATATAACAGTGATGTATGTGTACCCATGTTTATAGCAGCACAATTTGTAATAGCCAGATCTTGGAAACAATCTAAGTGCCCATCCACTGAGGAACAGATAAAAAAAGTTGTGGCATTTTTATACCTTGGAGTACTACTCAGCTATAAAGGATGACCACATTGAGATATTTATGAATAAAGTGATGTAACTTGAGACCATACTCATAAGTGAAATAAACCAAACTCACATGTATAAATACTGTGTTGTCTCCCTAGTGTGAGAAATGGTAAGTGTATATAAGATTTTATGGTAATCATGATTCCCCATTACATAGCATTGAAGTCTTTCAATGTTTTCCTTCATCGATTGGAATGCTTTTATTCTGTCTTGTTTGGCTTTATTATGTGTGATGGTATGAACAGCTGTTTGGAAGAAAAGAAAACAATATGGCTGCCATTGCTGATTTAATATTGTCTTGCTTTGAAGTCCTACCATGCTTTTATTCTATTACCATTGGTTCTATCATGTGGTGTCTTATTGTGATTTTAGTATATGTGATAGTATAAACAATTTTTTATGGAAAATGAGATGTTATAGAAGCAATTGAACATTTTCTGTTATTCGGTTCAGAATACCCTGTAATTCTTTCATTCTTTTGAATGCTTTTATAGAATTTTGTTAAATTTGATATTATTATATTTGAAGCCATGCTCAATTATTACAAAGAAAGAGACTTTATGGTAGCTACTGTTAATATCTGGTTGTCTTATTGTAAAGTTCTGTGTTGCTTTAGTTGTTCTGATCTGTTTTGTTCTGTCCTTTTTTTTTTTTTTGAGCGGGTAAAATTTAACACAACAAAACAGAACAAAACATGACATAAGAAAGCATAAATCTCGAAGCTAGAGGACCAGTTATCTTCACAATCTATCATATTGTCTCTTGTTTTCTTACAAATGGTTGCCCATATCTTTGTATATGGAGAGTTCATACAAAACAACATTGTCTTCTTTCACAAGATGCCCAGCTCACTGGCTCCCACTTGCTAAGTGGGGCTGGGAGGTCATGGGACGGGGCGGAATGACATAAGAGATTTGATTCTCAGCTCACATGCCAGGAGACTCACAGCCACTCACCAGAGAGGGGGTGAATACCTTGTTCTCCTGGCACCCCAGGTCACCACATGGTGCAGGTCCCAAGACACCAGGGTCTCTCTCCTGCAGGCCACCGAAGCCTACTGCACTCACAGCCACTCACCAGAGAGGGGAGGAATTCCTTGTTCTCCAGGCACCCCAGATTACCCCATGGTGTAGGTCCTAAAACTCCAGGGTCTCTCTCCTGGGTTCAGCTGAAGCCAGCCACACTCATAGCCACACACCAAAGAGGGGCAGAATTCTTTGTTTTCCCAGTACCCCAGATTGCCACATGGTGCAGGTCCCAAGATGCCCCTCTTTTGTTTTATTCCCTTTAAAATAAAAAGAAACACATACTAAGGACAAAGAAAAGAGTAAAAAGAGAATCTAAGTCCAAATTTCATGGAACTTCATGACTTGAAGGAAACTAGTACAAGTGGCTTCATTTCACTTGACAATTCAGTCCTAATTTTCATGTTCTTGTCATGTACTAAGATAATGACACTAATATATTATGCAGAAATTTATCTATTCTGAAGTGCACAGTATAAATATGAAGTAGAAACCTCAATATTCATAGTAGAAAGGCAGACATTCTTCTTTCCCCCTCTTCTGGCAAGCAAGGATGTGCCAAGTGCAGCAAGGGCTATCCTGAAAGTAGGGAGAGAAGTCCATAAAAACAGGAACTGATAACTCTTTGTCTTTCTCTAGATTCTCTGAGTTTTTTCCTTTTCTCCTTCCTTTCTCCTTCCTTCCTTTCTCCTTCCTTCCTTCCTTCCTTCCTTCCCTCCTTCCTTCTTTCTTTCCTTCCTTCCTTCTTTCCTTCTTCTTCATTTCCATTTATCAACCAGTCATGGTTTATGTCGGTGGCCCCCAGGCCTCATGTATTTGCATTGTGCATTTGTGATTGGTTCATTGTGTAGTGCTTGGATTGGTGGTGTCACTGCTACACCCTCCCAGGGGGTGGAGCCAGGATGTGATATAATGGCAGGAAGAAGGTGTGTGTCTCTCTCTCTTGCCTGTTTCTACCTTTCTGTTTGCAGCAGACATGAACCGTGGCCCCACCATGCTACCCTGCCTTGGAGCCAACTGTGTATGGACTGAAACATCCTAAAACTGTAAGAAATAAACCTTTCCTTTCACAACTTGCAAATCAAGAGCAAAGAGCCCAGCAGGAAAATTTAAAACACTGTGAGTTTGGCCAGAAGGAAAATGCCAATACAGTTGTGGATTGTAATGATAGTGCTGAGACTTTGATTGCTGAGAAGAAACAGAGAGATAAGAAAGATAGCCACCAGGCATCCCAGGAAGTAGCAGGTCTCCACCCTTTGCAGCCCCAAAACTGCAGAAGTGAAATAATTTTCTCAGATAAGAAAGCCTCAGAACACCATGCTCCAGAATGATGGCAGCCACATGAGGTTCCAGAATGGCAGCAACATAGAACAGGCTTTTCTTCACAATCAGGAAAACAGAGCCCAGCGATCCAGGCACTGGACCCCTATAGCCAAGAGAGAGAAAAGCCTGGCTACTGCTCCAGCTGGCAGCAGACCTTGGCGGCATCTACATGGTGCTGATTTTAGGTGCAAGGAAAATGCACAAATTCTGGGGGTAAGACGGCTTCCACCTTGATTGCAAAAGGCCTGGGAGGCCAAGCAGTGAGAGGGAAATATGTAAAGATGTCAGTGTGAATCCAAAGGTGCAGTGGAGACCCCAGAAGTTTGGAAAAGCTAGGAACGTGGATCATCCAAGGAAAGCTGCAAAAACCAAGCAGAGAGGGTTTAAGAGAAAAGCTGCAGGAGCTGAAATCCCTGGAATGCCATGGAGGTGGAATCACCCAAGCCTTTTGGAGCTTGCAACCAGATTGCTTCAAATGCTGAGTATGGAACTCTAGGACTTGATGTTCACCCTGCTGGATGTTGGACTTGCTTTGTTTCCAATACTTTGTATTCCCCCGTTTGTAACTTTTGGAATGGTAATGTTTATTTTGTGCCTTTACATTTCAGAAATGTTTAACCTTATTTCACTTGTACAGGGGGATACAGTTAAGAGTTTGCCATAGATATTGGAGGAGACTTGGGACTTGGACTTCCCAGCAATGCTGAAAATGTTAGGACTTTGGCAACTTTTGGAGATGAACTAAATGTCTTTTGTATAAAGGTTGTACATGAGTCTTTGGGGGCCAGGGGTGGAATGTCATGGTTTGTGTTGGTGGCCCCCAGGCCTCATGTATTTGCATTGTGCATTTGTGATTGGTTCATTGTGTAGTGCTTGGATTGGTGGTGTCAGTGCTACACCCTCCCAGGGGGTGGAGCCAGGATGTGATATAATGGCAGGAAGAATGTGTGTTTCTCTCTCTCTCTCTTGCCAGTTTCTACATTGCTGTTTGCAGCTGCCATGAACCGTGGCCCCGCCATGCTACCCTGCCTTGGAGCCAACTGACTATGGACTGAAACCTCCCAAAACTGTAAGAAATAAACCTTTCCTTTCCCAACTTTGGGCATCAGGTATTTTGTCTCAGTGATGAGTAAAAAGTAACTAAGACACACTCACTAGATTTCATGAGATTAATATAACCTCATACAGAGACATCTTCTTAGCCAACTTTTGGTCCTGTTAAATTATGAAAGAATACAAAAAAATCCCAGGAAAGAAAGAACTACTGAGCTTAGCTGCTTTGCACTCTTTAACTAAGTGACAATGAATGTATTGGCTTAATTCCGAAGAGAGAGGTATACATGAACATTTTTCCCTTCACTGTATCACAAAAATGCCAGAATGCTACACATGATACGTAAGCTAGGACAATGACAGGTTGTGGTTGTGATGACACTCAAACAAGATTACCAAGAGCAAGTTACATTAGGAAGAACAATCCTTGTACAATGAATATCCATCTCACTTGTATTAAAAATAAACATTTCTGAGCAAGAGAGAGACCCTCTCTGAGAGAGACAGCTCAAATGCCAGAATAAAACACCCTGGAGAGACCCAAACAGAGAGAGATAGACTCTCACAACCCAGAAAGAAACTAAAGCGCAAAAACCCACTCGAATAAGAGGTCCTGGGGCTACTATTAGTGAAGATAAGATCAGCGAGCACGGCACCACCTTGAGATGCCTGAATTCCACCCGACCTGAACAAGCGATCCGCGCCAAAGCGACTGGCTTGAGCCGCCGGAGCCCGGAGCTGAACAGCCCTGAGTGCAGCTCGCCGGGACCGGCACTGCACACAACCCACCCAGAGGGACCGTGAATTCCCACCACAGCCACACTGAAGTCGGAGGTCGGGCAGTCCAGCAGTTCTCGGGGACGGTGAGTGATGGGTATAAGACCCTCCCACGGGAAAGGGGAAACCAACTGGATGACATGTTGGATTTGGCAGGACAGCTCTAACTCCATAAGGAAGTGGCTTCAGCTGGTTGCTCCCCTCGCTGAGCGGATTGGTGGAGTCTGCTTGGACTAGGCTGCGCCCCTGGCAGGAACCCAGTTACTTCCCTGAGATCAGTGCACACTGATGCAGTGAAGGCCTGCAAAGGTTGACTGGCCCAGAAGGGAGGAGCTAGCGCACACTGCCTGTGGGTGAACTCTAATCTCTGATAACCTATTGAAGAGGGCTAAAGCTCCTAGCCTGCACCCTCTAGAGGAGCCTTAAACAACAAGAAAAGGGTCTGGGTATTACACTGTACACTTGTATGGAAGGAACCAAAAACATGACGAAAGGGAGAAATAAGAAAACACTCCCAGCCCCCAACCCTGAGAACATTGATCCAGGAGAGGTAAATACAAAAGAGAC
>PVJX010015652.1:0-42093 GCA_004027295.1 Dolichotis patagonum
TATTCATTCCTATTAAACAGAGATGTTTCAAATTATAAGGAGATTCTAAAATATATACTTAATACATGAAGTGTGCAAATTTATTCTCATGTATAAAATCATGGTTAATGAAATATTGCATCACATGTTTCCATGAAAGGCATTTCATCCTACAACCCTGACTTCTATGCTTAATCCAGAGTTAGAATATTAATCTGTTGGATTTGTGTGAAATAATTTTGCATTAGGGTTAGGGTCTGATACGAGATTTTTGGTAGAGAAAAAGTGTAATTTTTACTTTTTTAAAAAAGACATTTATTGAGATATAGTTTATGTGCTCAAAATTTATTATATGTACATAGTTGGATGATTTTTAGTAAAATTGCAGAGTTGTGCAGCCATCACCACAGTCCAATTTAAAAACATGTCCATACCTTAAATACCTCTCACATTCACTCCTTGTACCATTCTCAGGCCCAGGCAACCATGAATCTGCCCATAGGTTTATCTTTTTTGGACATGTCATAAAAATAGAATCATATAATATGTACTTTAGAGTCTGGCTTCTTTAAATTAGTAATTAAAAAATTACTTTTTTTGTTTATTTGTTTTATTTCTTTGTTTTGGAGACAGAGTCTTGCTATGTAGCTAAAACTGACCTTGAACTCACTATGTAGCCCAGGCTAGTCTTGTACTCATGATCCTCCTGCCTCAGCTGCCCAGGTGCTGGGATTATAGGTATATGCCACTGTACTTAGCTTTAGCGTTAGGTTTTCAGTTCTCATCCATGTTTTTGTGTGCATTAGTACTTAACTTCCCTTTTCTCTAAGAATAGCACTTCTTTACACAGACATAACCACACTTTGTTTATCCAGCCACTAGTTGTTGGACAGTTGGATTATTTCCACGTTGGCCTGTTGTGAGCAAAGCTGCTATGAAAGCTTCTATGTTCAAGGTTTTTGTGATAAAGCGTTTTCATTTCTCTTGAATATATATTTGGGAGTAGAATTGCTGGGTTATATGGTACATTCATGCTTACCTTCTTAAGAAATTACCAAGTTTCTCTCCACAGTGGCTGTATTCTTTCACATTCTCATCAGATGATGGAGGCCAGGATTGATCTTTGTCCTCTCCACTTGCCATTGCCAGTCATTTTGATCAAGCCACTCCGATGGATATGAAGCAGTCGCTCACCGTGGTTTTGTCTGTAACTCTCAGTTAATGATGCTGAACATGTCTATGTCTGTTAACCATTTGTGTATCTTCTTTGGTGAAATATCTACTTAACTCTTTTGTCCATTTAAAACTTGGTTTGTCTTTATCTACTTTGTTACCACTTATGTGATTTATACAGATTTTCTTTACTTGATGGCCTTTTCATTTTCTTATTGACAACTTCTGAAACACAAAAGGTTTTAATATTGATGAAGTTCAACTTTTTTTTTCTTTCATGAATCATATTTTGGTGTCAGATCTGAGAAATTTTGCCTAACTAAAATCCATAAAGATTTTCTTGCAGAAATTTGTTTTAGCTCTTACCTTATGCCTTTGGTTGATTTTGAGTAAATTTTCATTGCTAGTGTGGCATAAAGGTCTAAGATGGGTCCCCACCCTCTGCTGAGGATTAAACCAGGGCCTTCACACTGAGCTACAAATCAGCCCTTTTAAAATTTTTGAGACAGGGTCTTCTTAAGACCCTAAATTTTTGATCCTCTTGCCTCAGCTTCTCAGAGTGCTGGCTGGAATCACAGGTGTGTGCCACCCATACCTAGCTAAAATAGTTCTTTTTTAAATGTAGATGTCTACCTTTCTGAAAACTGCTTGTTAAAAAGACTTTCTTTTTACCATTGGATTGTCTTTGACGTTTTTGTTGGAAATTAATTGACCATAAATGTTACGGTTTACTCTGAATTTTGTTTTATTTATCTATATGTTCATCCTTATCTCAATATCATACTGTCTCAATTACCATAGCTTTAGAGCAAGTTTTTAAATTGGGAATAAAAATCTCCACTTGATACCATGTTATCCTCCCTCACCCTACCCCCTAAAAAGTTGTTTCTGACTATTTTGGGTCCTTGTTATTTACATATGAATTTTTTTGCATCAGATTTTCAATTTCTGCAAAATAAATCCTGCTGGGATTTTTGGTAACAATGGCCTTGACTGTATAGCAATTTGGAGAGCATTAACAATATTAAGTCTTCCTGTTCATAAAAAAGTGAAACATCTCTACTTTTAATTTCTCTCTCCCTGCTTTGTAGTTTTCAGTATTATACTTTTTATTAAATTTATTCCTGAATTTTTTTTTTTGGTAATGGGACACTGAGGACCTTGCACTTGCCAGGCAGCTGCTGTGCCACTGAGCCATATATCCAGCCCTTATTCCTGAGTTTTTAATCTTTTTTATGACATTGTCAATAGAATTGGTTTTTTGTTTTATTTTTGTTCATTGCTGGTACATAGTACATGTCTTTTTATGACATTGTCGATAGAATAGGTTTTTTGTTTCATTTTTGTTCATTGCTGGTACGTGGAAATAGAAGGCATTTTTATATAGTGAACTTGTATCCTGTAATCTTTCTGAACTAGTTTCTTAGTTCTAAAAACTTAGTGTGTGTGTGTTTAGTGGGGATTCTTTAGGATTTTCTACTGTCTCAAAAAAATCAATTTTACTTCTTTCTTTCCAGTCTGGGACATTTATTTCTTTTCAATTTTTACTTTTCACTTAATTTCTTAAATATTTTTTATGTTGGCCTCTGTTATACTTAGCATGATTTAAAGGACCATTTACCTGACCAGAGCCTTTGAAAACAAAAGTATATGTTTCATGATAAAAAGAATATATTGGTAGAACAGAAATTATTGTCTTACAATGTTCTTTTTTTTAAAAACAAAACATTTTTTAACAGTCCCTGTAGAAATAAAGGTGGATATAGATACATCCATACGTGCTTATTTTAAAAATGTGATACCAAACCCCAAATATACTAACACAACAGGAACAGAAGGAACACAAATGACACAAGCTAAACATTTGAGGATTACTTTTTTTTTGTCATTTTCAGTGAACAAATCTGCCAATCCATTTTATAATTTACAAAATTATTGCTTGCTATATTTTGTACTTTAAAACCAAATAGATGGTTAGAATCTGAAAACATGTATAGTTTCAGACGCAGGCTGTGGTTCAGTGATGGCAAATTAAACACTTTTGCACATGATGGCAGTGAGGGAAGTCTTTACCAGGGAACCAGCTTCCTTCATTGTTTTTTCCCTTTTGTAGCGCCTTTGCTTAAGAACGTTTGTTTCTGTCTTAATGGCTGGTCTTCCCACCCTGTCTTATCTATAAAACTTTGTCCAGCTTAGAGCAGTCACCTCTTCCAAGGGAAGGAAAATCTGGGGCCCCATTCCATTCTACATCCATGCCTTTGTGGACACTCTTAGTGTGGGAAAGGGTTAAAGATCCATTTGTGTTTTCAAACAGTAGAGATAAACACTTGACTAAGCATAGCTAATTGGATTTTCAGTTGAAAAGGCAAGGCAGCAACAGGCAGCAAGCCTTAGGGGAAACCGAGGTAAATTAGGGTCACCAATTCTGCACAGTTGCCACTTGGGTTTCCTAATAAAAAACGCTGCCTAGGGAGGAAAGGCACTGGGGAAGAGTGAAAAGCTGTTACTTCAAAACCTCCTGGCAAGGCAGTCTTTCCAGCTGACTTCGTTCTCTGCGCTGGGTTGAGCAAGCCCAGGAGTCATTTCCCAGTGTTGGCATCTGTGGAGGGTGGGGGAAGGGGCTGCTTTGTGCTGTAGCCTCTGCACCTCTAAAAATGTAGGACGTCTGCAAGATTTAGGGTGCAAAGGATAAACAGAGGATAAAAAGACTGTGCCAGTTCCATAAAAAGAAAAAAAAACTTGCCTTAAAAAAAAAAGTCATCATTCAAGTTTTGGAAGCAGCCATAATTATTACTGCTTCCAAAATTAAAAAAAAAAAATCAGAAGGTACATTTTACTGGTGTAGTGCTTAAACAGCCCTCTACTTACAACCAGAACTGTAGGAACACTGGTAGATCATCACTGGACCTTTGCTCTGCAGGCTGCCAAATCTATGTTATCTTTCCAAAATTACATTTCATTTTCCTAGAGCTGTTGTATTCCATGATTGACAGGAATTGCTATTAGGTTAACACACTGATGACTGCCTGTCTACTAAACATACCAGTGACTGTTCACTGATGACTGCCTGTCTACTAAACATACCAGTGACTGTTTCGTATGCTAAGAAGATAATGAAGCCAGGTTCATATAACTCCCAGGAAGCCAAGCCTAGAGTGGAAGTCATCCTGGATTAGAGGTCATGTGCCAGCCTGCTGTTTTGGCATGTGCCTGTAAGCCCAGGTACTTGGGAGACTGAGGTAGGAGGAGCTTACATTCAAAGCTAGCCTGGGTAACTTATTAAGATGCTGTCTCAAAATACAAAATAAAAAAGGCTGAGGATGGGGTTAGGTTCCATACTCAGTAGCACAAAACAGAATCAGAGGAATGAGCTGGGAATTGTAGCTTGGTGATAGAGTACATGGATATGTGAGGTCCTGCATTCAATTCCCAACTGGGAAAAAAAAACCCAAACCAAAAGAGTCGTATATTTCTTGTACCTGTAAACAGCAAAAATTAAATGTAAAAATTGGCATACATATGGCCTTCTCCCCCCTCCCCATTCTTCCTTCCCTCTTTCCATTAACATATCAACTATACAACTCCTATTCAATATGTAATGGTACTGAAATCCAGAATCTGGAGCAGTGCACAAAGATCTCTCTGTAGCCAGTCTACTTTATTTGCTTTGCTGAATGACACATTCGCTATCAGATATGTTTTGAGTGCTTTGCTGAGAATATACCTCATTAAACAAAAAGGCACACAGCAAGGACTGAGCATCAGGTCACCACAGGTTCCCATGCCCAACAAGCAGCTCACCCTGCAGAACATGAGCAGCCAAGTACATGCGTGTGAACCAAACAGACCTCGGGCATTGCAGTAAGTTGCTATAATCCATGTAAAGGGCTACTGGTCATTTTCTTAGATCCCAAGGCAGATGTTGGGAAACTTTCTTAGCCAAGAGGTAACCTTACAGAGCAGCCAGCATCTGCTGTCACACTGGACTTGGTAGCTCTCTCCCTGCTAGGGACACATATTTTAGGAAAAAATGTATGTGCTGTACCAAAGTTAACAAATGTGGGGTTTTAAGCCACATTGCCAGAAAATGCCAAGCAGCTGTGACATCACCTCTGCTGTTCACACTGACATTGAGGCGTGATTAGACCTTTCCTGGGCCCTTCGGTGGGTTAGGAAATTCAGAGTGGTGGTGTACTGTTGTGAAATATGGCCGGGCTTCAGCTGCTTTGGAAATAACCTTTTCTGAGGACTATATCCTTTATTACTTATTTATTTTAGTATTTCTGTTTCTAGTCAAAATCAAAACTGAGGAATGTAGAGGTAAGTGATTAGTAATTTTGTTTGAAACTTGTTTCTATAAATGTAGTTGTTCATTGAAAAATGTAACTGGGCACCACACATTCTTTTGGGTTGGTTTTGTTGTTGTTATTTTGTTTTTGTTTTTTGCCATACTGGGGTTAAACCCAGAGTGTGCCCCTATTCTTGCTAGTACAAGGAATGCCTCAGTAAACAAAAGGTGAAAATCATGCCCTGGTGGAGCTAACATGCTGGGGGATGATGAGGCGAGCAGCAGATAAGCTCTGTCTCATATTTGGAGAGCAGAGGGCCTCCAAGAGAGGCAGGCAGGAGGGCAGGCATGTGTGATATTTTGCAGTGGGCTGCTTAAGGAGGCTGAAAGGGCAGCTGGACAGAGACCTGGGGGAGAAGGAAGCTGAGCCCTTGGTATTTAGGTAGGAAACATTAATACGCAAGGTGCAGCTATGAGCAGGGCAAAGACCTCTGGGGCTCCTGGAGCTGGAGTCAGATGGTGAAGGAATAGTGGGAAGGCAGGGGTCACAATGCTGGGAGCCTAGTGAGAGGGAAGAGCAGGTGCAGCTTTGGGAAAGCCCTGAGCACTGTTCTGAGGATTGTGACTCTCTCTGGTAGTGATAGAACCTGGGATATTTTGAGCATGGGGATGCCACAGTCTGACTCAGCTTCTGTGGAGGACTCAGCTGGAGAGGATGGATCTGGGGAAACCATCAAGAAAGCCAGAATCCAAGACAGACTGTGCTGGCTTTTGGACCAGGAGGGTAGTGGTGGGATGATAAGAAGTCACTGAATTCCAAATTTGGAAAAAAGAAACTGTAAGGTTTGTAAGAAATTATATTATGATACCAAAATTGGTGGTGGAGTGGGAGTGTGGTGAGGAAGTGAACATGGCATCACCAGTTCATTGAGGGTTGGAAGGGAAAGGAAAGGCTCCCACAAGAGGCTGAGGGTATAGGGTGGAGATTTTGTTTATCCTCTTGGCATTAAGATGACTTGATTGGCACAGAGGCCACTTGCTGAGCGCTGTCTTGTCTCCTGTGCATTCTGCTAATACACTGCCTTTGGGTCGGTAGGATGCTAAGAGCTTTGTCTTACCCTGAAAACTTTCTGCTCAGATAGAGAAAGAAGCTTCTTTGCCTGTAGGTCAGCAGAGCAGGCAGAGTGCTCCTGTCCCTAATAGACTGTTTATAACCTAAGGACGAAAAGGAAAGTACCAGAACAATTTTATAAGAAGCAAATGTTCTTACCTTGTAGAATGCTCTTACTTGCCAAAGGAGTTCTTTTAAATTAGAAAGTTCACTGCTTTGAGTGTGGGTGAATGATTACATTTTTGAAAAAAATCATTGTTAGTCTACAGAGTTTGCTCTTTAGAAATTCACTTCTTATCTTACACTTAATGACTGTTAATGACTATTTAAGAGGATGAAAAGTAGTTTTCTTTTGTGGTGTCTACAGTTAAGTTGACCATAGAGTTCAGAAGAACTTGAATAGAATAGCTGAGTGGGAACATTGATTTGGGGCCTTTTTCTTTGATTGTTGCTTTTCAGTTTATTTCAGAATATGCCTAATTTCTTCCTCACTAGGAACCAAAGATGTAAGAACCTAATTATTACAGGTTTTTCCTTTTTTACTTATAAATATGTTCTATACTTACATTCTTCTTAAAACAATTTTATGGATATAGAATATGCATAAATAAAAAGCATCCATTGAAGCATAGTTTGAGCTTTGACACGTGTGTACACCATGGACCTGCAACTGTAATCCATATATAGATCAGTGGCATCATTTAAAAAGTACCCTCTGTGCCCCCAGCCCAGGCAGCCAGGGTCTGCTTTCACTCACAGTAGATGGTGTTTACTCCTGCCAGGACTTCGCATAGATAGACTCAAACATCATACACTTCCCTATGTCTGGTGTATCTGGCTCAGTGTAACGGCCTGGAGAACCATCCACGTTGCTGCTTGTTGGAGGATTTAGTTTCTCTTATTGCCGAGTAGTATTCTGTTGTGTGGACTCAGCACAGCTCACTGTTCGTGGATATGGAGTTGTTTCCAGTCTGGAGTAACTGTGAATAAAACTGAATGGCTGTTTGTGCACACCTCCGTTGAGAACAAACACACTCTGTATCAGTTCCCTTTGAGAAATGCTAATGACAAGAGCTGGTAGCTGCACACACTGTGATTCTTACGTCCTTTTGAAAAATTGACCCTTTTACCATTATGAAACATCCTCCTTTATCTGGTAATACATTGCTTTGAGGGCTGCTTTGTTTATCACAATCACTCCAGGTTTCTTGGTGTTTGTGTTTGCACATTCATTCTTCTTTATTCTTTTACTTGCAAAGTATGTCTATATTTAACGTGTTTTTGTTACAGGCAGACTATAGATGAGACTAGGTTTTGTTTTTTTAAAATCCAGGCAGTCTTTGCCTTTTAATTTAGAATGTTTAGGTTGTTTACAGTTAAATGGTTATTAGACTAGTTGGATTTTAGCCTCACATCCTCCTCATTGGTTTTTGTTTATTCCTTTTTTCTCCTCCTCCTCCTCCTCTTCCTCTTCCTCCTCTTCTTCTTTTTGTATTACTTAGAACTGAATATATTTTAGTATGGGATAGTGTTGCCACTGCTGACTTACTGGCTGTGCCTCTTTGTGTTTTTTGATATTTCTGGGGAGTTTGGCTTGCCTGAGCTCTGCTACCTTCACTCATAGAGACACCTTGATCCATTTGAGTCCCCTCCCAGCCTTGCTAGCAGAACGTACCTGTGGGGGAGAACTAGGCCAGCCAAGGGCCTCCTAGTTTATTTCCTTTATCATATAACTACAGTCATTTCCATGTCTGCAGACATCTCTGTTGTCCAGTTTTTCTAGCTATATATGGTGAAAGGTTAAGCCTGCTGCTTATTGTCTTGTGCCTTGAAATGTAATCTTATTTTATTATTATTTCTGTGTAGTACTGAAGATTGATTTTAGGGCTTTTGGATGGAGCTACATTCCCAGCCCTGTTTATTTGAGATAGGGTCTTACCAACTCACTAATGCCCAAGGTAGGCTTTAACTTGAAATCTCCTACCTCAGCCTCCCAGAGTGCTGAGATTATAGATAGGTTCCATTACACCTGGCTTGTAATCTTGTTTTTGAGATAAAATATTTGGGTCTGGTGAGGAAATGAATTACGTATTGACATTGGGGCTCCATGTAAGGTCTTGGGCCTACAGCACCCCTGCCATAACTTCACAGAACAGAGACAGAGATAGTTTCACTGTCCTGCAGCTGTGCAGGGAAAGCCATGAAACAGCAGCTTTGAAAGATGTGTGTGCAGTCTGTGATGATCACTGTGCTCAAATTCCCAGGTGCCCAGTGCTCTGCTCCACGCGATCTCACATAGTCTTCAAGGTGACTCCCTGTGCATCACTGTTAGCCCCTTTGCCGGGGGGAGGAGGTGGGGAGGCAGAGTGACTCATAGATAGTGATGAGCCAGAATCCACTTTGTAGAGGAGCTATGAGTCTGTGTACTTCAGGGCTCATGCTCCTAAATGCTTTGGAAAGCCACTAATCTAATAACATTTTTGAAGCCTTCTCTCCAGCTCTGTGGATAAAGTGTCTTAGGGGTTAATAGAGGGATTCAGGCTCCCTCGTGCCAGGACTTCCACTTGCTGCAGGACCAAATGGTAGGATGGATCTACAAGAGTGGTTCCTCCCCCTCCATCTTTTCCATACCTCTATTCTTTCTTCCTTTCCTCTCTCCTTTCCCTTAACAATTCATCCTTCTTCTACCTGACCCAAGAGTAAATCATAACAGTGACGGGAAGAAGACTGAGGTATATCTTATGCATGATAGGACCAAGGGCCATAGGTAGTAAGAGAGTCAACCAAAACCACACAGTTCACTGGTATACAGCATGGGCCAGAATTTAGGGTGCACCACCACGTACCCTGTAAGAGGTCAGCTGACTTGGGGATGTTGTGACATCAGTAAGATAGAACCGTCTTGTCAGTGCCACAGAAATAGGGAAGAGCAGGTGGCATGAAGAAGACCAAAGGGGAGTGACTTAGGGTAGTTGTTGAGGGTGCATTTCTTTGAGTGAAATAGAGAGAAAAATTGTCCCACAAAGACCAGGAGAAAGAGTATCCTACCCGAGTAGGGTAAAGTACTGTCATGAGCTGGGGCAGAAGAAGATACAGTGTTTTGGGAAATAACGACCCAGCCAGGGTGACAGCGCCACCTGAGTGATGAGGTGGAGGGTGGGGCTTAGTGCAAGTGTCCAGGGAGGCCTTGGTAGGTACATTTTGAGCAGATCCAAATTACGTTTTGAAGTCATGTTAGCCACTTTATAGAAGGAATTGTTGGGGTCTAGGTGGGGGAGTGGAAGCAGGGACCATCTTCCATGACCCATGGAGATGTAGGGATAGGTGAGTTTGGGGTGAGTCCTGGGCCAGCCTTGGCTGACTAGGGAAAGTGGGAAGACAGTATATAAGGAATGTAAATGCCATCTGAAGCAGCAGGTAGTTTGGTGGGGGCTGATTAGTTTCTATAATTTAAGGGAATAGATTCTATAAAATGTATCTCCTTAAATTATTTAAAACTTTGGAAAGAAAGAAACGAGCTGAAGTACAGAAAACTGTAAGGGAACAAAGACACGGGGCAGTGGCAGAATCAAAATGTGCTCTTCCAGCCTTAGCAGCACAGTTCATTTCTGACACATGGTTCTTGCCTGTAAGTAGATAACCTTTTTTGGGTAACACGCTGCCCATGCCTCCACCAAAACAAGTCCTATACTTCACTGGTTGTCCTTTGATCAAAAGAAAACTCTGAATGAAGAAACCCACACACACATGCACATAGGTGAATAATGCACATGTGCATGATGCATATATTCACACATATGCAGTCGGTACACAGTGCACGTGTGTGCACACACACACATGCACTTCTGGCCCACTTTCCTGCCTTTCTGGCTGGTGAGCTCCATGCCTCCCAAGCTCCAAAACACTGGCACCTTGTTGACACCTCTTTCCCCTTGTCGACACCTCTTTCCCCTTGTCACATTTGCCCTGTCATTTTTCCTCTCCACTGCTGCCACCTTAGCACATGGCATCATTCTCCTGACCTAGGTATTTCAGGACCGCCTTGGCTGGCTATCCTATTTTATTTAATTTTTTCTTCTGCACCGCTTTCCTAAGTGTTATGCAGTAATCTGAAAGCATGCTCATTCTAAACCTGTCTTTAGCCTTCACCATCAGATAAAGAACCACTTGTCTCTGTCACTCAGGTCACCAGAAGCAGCCTCCATCTTCTTTCCTTTGTCGTGTATCCCGGTACTCACCTCTTCCCTGATTCTTCCTTTCACACTGTATCCCTCTCAAACTGTATCTTCCATCTGGCACTTCTCTCAAAGATTCACTTCTTGAGGGAATGGCTTACAATCCCTTCTTTCTTACTGTAAATGTGATCATCCCCTCCATATCTGCAGGATATTCATTTGTAGACTCAGAAGCAACTATATACTGAAAGCGTTTTTCAAGCATTGCATCTGTACTGAGCAGGTACTGACTTCTCTCTCATTACATCCTAAACAGTACAGTATAAAAATTCTTTGTGTAGCATCTACATTGTATTCAGTGATACAAGTACTCTAGAGATGAATTAAAGCTGCAGGAGGATATGGGTAGGTTATATGCAGCACTACACTACACTACTAATTGATCATCTGTGGATTTTGCTATGAATAGGGGGTCCTGGACCTCTTCTCTCACGGGTAGATACTGAGGGACAATGGAAGCTGCTTTTCTGTTGCTGTAGGGGCACTGTCTGGAGCCATTAAATTCACTTGGCACTTATTATGGAAAACATAGCATTTCTAGGTTCGTCTTTGATGTCATTTCCTTAACTGAAGAATAAATGCTTGGATACTAAACATAGTCTCTTAGGCTATTTCTTCTTTGTAATTCCATAGAGTCCAGCTTAGTCTTTTAAAAACACATCAGAAGAACTGACTCTATTTTTGGTTGATTTTCTATTTCAGTATGAAACTATTTTAACTGCCATCAGTGTAAAAGTTTTATTTATAGCATTTGGTATAGAGTGGGTGTATGTGGTGTGGTTTTCTTAGGTTGAAGACTGCTGTGTGGAGCTGCCAGCCCATAGGTGAGAAGATGAACATCCTTGGAAGTGCTGAGAAGAGCTGAGCACCTGTTTTGAGTAGGCAGGCCATGGGAAAGCACCTATGTCCCTTGTCCTCCTCAAAGAGAAGAAGGAATCCATCATTGATATAGACTGTGTTGCTTCTACTAGAAACATCTCCACTTCTGGGATATGTAAAGCACTAGATGTAACTACTATGCCTTCAAAATGTTTTCAGCATCTGGGCATGGTGACACATGCCTGTAATCCCAGCTTCAGGAGGCTGAAGCAAGAGAATTGCTGCAAGTTCAAGACCAGCCGGGGCTACAAAGTGAGCTCAAGCCCAGTCTGAACTGCACAGAGAGACCTTGTCTCAAAAAGACAAAGAGAAAAAAGTTTTTACCAAACTCACTACAGGTGTTCATAGCTTGCTATGTGACTTTAGAAAAACCCCACTTCTGCCATTTAATGGACCAATTACTGTTTTTCACTGGTGTAAGTTAAAACAAATTTGGGCAAAATCATCAGAGATACCTCTTCATCGCTCTAGTAAGTACTCATTGTATCTTCATTAAATGTAACATTAATTATGAAAAGATCTCCAGCCTTGAGTTGCTTGAGGAAACACAGTACCAGGGAGGTGGCATGAAGCTCGATGTGCAGTCAGAGCTGGCCCTCCCACCACCCCCTGGACAGCTGTGGCCACCATACCTCCCTGCATTCACTGTTAAGATTTTGTTCGAGTCTCACAGGCCATTGTTAACCTCTTCACATTCTAATAGAAATATTCTGGGGGTGGATGTAAGCAGGCATTATTAGTATACAGTGTCACACTAAAGTATCTATTTTAGGTTAGGTTAGGGAACAGAATGAGGTTCAAGGGCCATCTGGGGACAGCCATGGTAGCAGATCAGTATCATATTGCAGAGAGCATTAGGGAGGGAGAAAGGGGTATGAAATCATAATACCAAATTTCACCGTTGCTCAGGGCCTTTTGTTTCAGGAGAAAGTGTCCCTCAGCCCTGGATTTGACACCAGTTTTTATTTTTTATAAAACAATTGCTCATTTATATTAAAAATTATTCCCCAGCAGGCTTTTTGGCACTTGGGGGTTGTCAGCAAAGACTGAGTATTGAGTAACTGGTGTACTGGCCCCCTTTTGTGTGATCCCTCCGTGTGCTGGGTGCAGCCTGGCCTCTGGGTACATTGGAGTCCTCTGTGGCAAGAAGTGCCCTGCCCACCAGCCCTGTGGGGACTTGCCCTCTCTGGATGTCCCAGGCTCTCCTTATCTCAGTTTAGGTCTCCGGCCTGTGAGCACTTGTGTAATTTTTCTCTCAGCTACTCATGGATCCAGTCTCTTCATTCAGCTTGCATGTGAACCTTCTGTGGCTGTTCCCAGGCCGCACTGATCCCCCTCAGTACATATTCAGTGTGTGTTGAGCTGATCTGGGGCAGCTAGTCTGCTAGAGGCTAGAGAGAAAAACAGACAAGCGACCCCTTCCCTTGTAGGCCACCTAGGTTGAGGAGCCTCCCTTAGTCCACACCAAGCTGTCTGTTCCAGGCTGTGCCATGTAGAATAGGATAGTGCTAGAGATGTTTCCATCTACCTAAGGGACATGCCAGGGAACCAGAGAAGGCCACAGAGATTACCTGGAAAGGGTTGGGGTATCTCCAGACCAAGTACCTGAGAGATGGTCACTTAGTCACTTTCTTGTCACCTGGACAAAATGCCAGCTGCCTGTAACTCAAAGGAGAGGTTTATGTTGGCTCCTGTTTTCAGTCTGCAGTCAGCCGTCTGTGAGGCAGAAAGGGCATGGGGGAAACACCTGGCACAGGAAAGCTGCTCACATCGTGGTGGCCACGAAGCAGAGAGCAAGGGTCCCCTAGAGGACCCATTCATATCATGGCACCTCAGAAGCAGAGAGAGAAGCAAGGAGCCAGGGAAAGAGATGCACCCTCCCAGGCCACACCCATGATGAATCCACAGCTGAGTACAGTGCTTCAGGATCTAGTCACCTTCCAAAAGCTCCACCTTTGGGCACAAGAGGCCTGGGGGACATTCTCAATGTAAACCAATTTCTCATCAGACCCTGCTAGAAGTGACATATGCCATGTCCCCTCAAAGATGCAATGAAGCAGTAACAGGGTTGCCCTGGTGCAGGCAGATGGTGTGTCATGTGACTAGGAAGATTAGGAGGGGTAGAAGGGAAATGTATTCCTTTTAATGTATTTTTAAAATTTAGAACCACACTATCTGTTTATAAAATAAAAAGAGTATTATACCAAAGTGGGACAAAGTCTTAAAGACAGTAAGAGGCCAGTGCTGTGGGAACACTGATGAGGCATGATTCCACCAGCTGGGAAGAGGTGTCATTCAGAGATGGCTGCGGCAGGGAAGGCTGCTTGTGGTCCCAAGGTGAAGGTCCAGCTGTAGCCAGGTAATATTTGGGGTAGGTGTGGGGGGCTGCTGTGAGAAAGGAATGGGCAAAGTGTAGATGGCTGAGAACTGCAAGGGAGTGGGAAAAGATGAGTCCCGAGAGCTAGAATCTCATGCAAAGATGGAGATGAAATACACAGTAAATGTGGTACATGAATACAGTGTGGGGAGCAGCATGTGCTTGAACCCTGTACTGTTTCTGTGCATTCACACACAGGAGGCAGGGGCAGAACAAGATGTGTGTCACTGTGGTGCAGACCGAGGGAAGTGGGTCTTGGTCACCCTTTTCTTCTTTACCAGTGAAAAGTTTAAACGCTTAGGAATGGTATGATCAGATCTTGGGCAGCAACATGATAGATAGATAGATAGATAGATAGATAGATAGATAGATAGAAAGAAAGAAAGGAAAAGAGCTTGGTTAAGTGCTGGGAGTCTCGTGAGATGCTGTTACATAATGTAAGGAAGCAGTGCTGTTTGTTTGAGGTTTCAGCATCTCACCCTACAAAGTGAATTTGGCTTTAATTCAAGGCAGCTAAGCATTATGTTTTCATGTGGGTCTCCAGATTACAGTAGCTTTATGAACCCCTTTATTTTGCACGTATAGTATCATGCCATAAATGTAAGATTCTCTTTTGTTTTCAGTAAGCTTTTATTGAAATATAACACTCGTTTGGGAAAGTGTTCGAACCACAGGTTCATAGCCTAATGAACTATCATAAAGCAGATATGCATGTACGGATTGGTTGGCTCCTGCTCTGTTTCTTCCTTGTTAGGACTGTGGTGAGACTCAGCATGTTCACTCCCTCTCCCCGTTCTGCCCTGGCCACACTGATATGTGATGTTCACTCCTGCCCTAAGTTTCTTTAGTCCTTGGTTTTAGAGCAATCTTTGGAAAATGTAAATCAAATGGCTTATTTGAATGATACTTCTTTTTCATCTTAAATTAAGTCTCTATTTAATTGTCAGTTTTATTTTTGCTACCAGATCTACATAGAACAATTACAAATAAAAAAAATTGACCACAATCTGGAAATAGTATCTGCCAGAGATTTTTTTGAGGAAATAGTTTAAAAGGCTGAAAAGAATCCAGCCCTTGGAAGAGTTTTTAGATAGAATTTTGTACATCTCACATTTCCTTCGCAGTCTCAGTTTCCTTTGTTCTGTTCTGAGTTCTGAGCCAGTTGCTTGGAACATACCATGGATTTTTCTTTGGACGCGTGCATTGCCATTTGTGTTTTTCTTCATTGCACTCTCAGTGTTCGGGGACCTGAATCTCTCCATTATCTAAATTGATGATCCTATTAATATAAGAATATTTTGTTAATACTTTGGAAGAATGTGTGTGGTGAATTTAAATGTGGAGCAGAATGGGTAACTTGAGTTTTAGAAGTCCACACACTTATTTACAGTGTTCTATATTCTTATTTATAATTTTCCATTCTATAAAATTCTAAATAAAAGCTCCTCTCATAAATGTGTACAATTATTATCAGTCAAAACATTTTTTAAACAGTGAAAGTTCTGATCAGATAAAGTTAAATGAAAATATATTTATAGTTTACATGATTACAATTAAATATTCACTTCAATTTGTACTTATTTACTGAGGAAATGAAAGGGAGTATTACTCATTGGGAATGTAGATTAGCAAAACTCAGCCAGAAGGGACATGACATGCTATGGGAGTTTCCAATTTACCATCTGTATGCTGTTTTTCTTTCTTTATTAATTTACCTTTTCTAATTGTCATTTAAAATTTGCTTTATTTTCACTTGTAAAGAACAACTCTGGGTGCTTCTGCCCTTTATTACCAAGGGCCCTTGTAGTTACTGGAGTCCTATGCCAGTGTATACAAATAATTTTATCTCTATACATATATAACACACATTTTTGGTTAGATTTATGCCTAGATGTTGCTTTGTTTTGTTTTGCTATACATTATACTATTGTTCAAATGTTACATTTTTCATTGCTGTTATAGGGAGATCATTTACCAGTAGCTGTGTGTACAAAATAGAGAGTTCAATGAAAAAATTGTGTACATGCTCCAGAAAAACGATCAATGTCTGAAAGCTAATGGCCACCACTTTGTGCACCTCTTGTCATTATATTCATCTTATATGCTGAAGATAACTTATATTCATCTCATGATGTCTCAATAAATTTAATATTAAAGTATTATACCAGTTTCTTTTTCTGCAGTGTGTATACAATTTTGGTGGACTCTATATGAATGATTCTATTTATAATTCCTTGATTTCTCAAATAAATTATAGATCAGAGTTCTTTCATGAGTAGGGTTCCTTCGACTCCATTATCTCTCAATAAAAAAATTTGATTCTACTATTTCAAAATAATATTTTTAAATTGTTCATTTTTGTGTTATATTTTAGTGTTCTTTCACCAACTTTAAAAACTTTATAAGAAAGTGCATCTCAGCTGGGCATAGGCATTGTAATCCCAGCACTTGGGAGGCTGAGGCAGGTGGATCATTGTAAGTTTGAGACCAGCTTGAGCTACAAAGTGAGCCTAAGGCCAGCCTGAAGGGCATAGTGAGACCTTGTCTCAAAAAGACCAAAAGAAGAAGGAGGAGGAGGAGGAGGAAGGGGAGGAGGGGGGAAAATGCATCTGCTATTTGAATAATTTAATTTTCCTTCTTCAGCCATCATGTTACTGTCTTTTCCTGTCTGGGTTTTGTCCCTGTCTCTCTGGTCTACCACTAATCAGCTTGTTTCTGTCCCTTTCGTTTCCCTCTTTTCTTTGGCCCCATCATTAATTATGTTTATGTCTTCCTTACCGTTGATTCCATAACTTTATAATTTGATTCCTTCTTATTTAGAGAAATCAAATTTTAGATTTGGAGAAATTTTGAGCACTAATCCATGGTATTTAAAACATTTTGTGTTAATGCTAGAATAACCTGTCATCTGCATTGTTTCTATTGGAAATTAATGTGTGAGGTCTAGCATGTACTGCCACTGCTGTGGGCCAAAAGCAGCACGGTGAACCATTGTCTCATGGTTTGTATTTGCCAGTGGATGGTGAAATGTAAGAAGTTGGTTCTAAATGCCTGAAGAAATCAAAAGGCATCTCCAAGAACATGGGAGCTTGTGTGTTTGCTCAGTATAGCTTATTCTAAAGACTGTAAAGTAATGTAATACATGAAACCAGTAGCCTTCAAATTGGTAGGAAAAATATTTAGAGATTTTTAGAGCATATATGAGTTGTGATCTAAAAATATGGTGAATGTTTAAATAAAATTTATTATAGTAAAAGACACATTGTCATTAACCCTCCCCCAAATACTCCCCCTCACTTCAAACACACTTTCCCCAGTGTTCTTGCCATTTTCTGAAGCAATTCTGGAAGTCTTCTTTCATGAGTATCTTTAATTACACCATGTGGCTGCCTTGACGTGCTGACTCAATTGAAAATGTGTATTTTTTATGGTCATTTTGAATTTAAGGAAGAGTCAGAATTTGCATGGTACAAGATCTGATGAAAATGGTAGATGAGGACACACTACAATGTTTTTATAAGCCTGCTTTTCCACTGAATGGCAGTGTGCAATAACATTTGCTATATTTTTGTTGACACCTTGTAAAGACACTCACAAAAGATGGCTTCCAGAACTGCTATACAAAGTGGCAAGAATGACAAATGGGTTTGAAGTGAGGGGGAGTGTTTGAAGAGGGTTAATGGCAATGTGTCTTTTACTGTGATAAATTTTTGCATTTATTGTATAGTTTAACTCAACTTCATATAGAGATGTTTGTACCAATTTACTACAGGAATTGGCTCACGCTGTTACAGAGGCTGAAAATTCCCACAGTATGCTGTCTGCAGGCTGGAGAAACAGAGAAGCCCAGCAATTTAGTCTCTGTCCGAAGGCCTGAGGTCTAGGGGAGTTGATGGTGTAACACCCTGTTCAGGATCAAAAGCGTGAGAATGGGGCCCGGCCTGCTGGTGTAAGTCATGGCTTCCCAAGCCTGAGAACCAGGAGCTCTGATGTCTAAGGACAGGAGGAGGTGGACACTCCAACTCAGGGGGATACAGAGTTCACCTTTCCTCCACCCCTTATCTCATACCTGCTGTCCCCCAATGGTCTTGATGGTACATTGATGAGGGAGTTCTTACCCAGTCTGCGGACTCAAATGTTGCTCTTTTCCAAATGTACCATCACAGCCACACCTGGAAACAATGCCCTGCCAGCTTTCTGGGTATTGCTTAACCAAATCAAACTGACATCTAAAATTAACCATCATTATAAGTATGACATCTTATTTCACTGTGGCAAACTGAGGCAGGAGGATCACAAGTGCAGGTCCAGCCTGGGCAACTGAGTGCAAAAGCCCTGGCTTTAATCCCCAATACTACAGAAAAACAAAAAATAAATTTAAGTAAAGGAAGATGCAAAAAAAGTATATAATTCCATATGTATGAAATTCTAGAACAGACAGAACTGATCGATGGTTTTTTAAAAATCAGAAAAGCACTTTCCTCTATGATCATAAAATTGATCAGCATGAAACATTGCAGGGATGGAAATATTCTCTCTCAACAGAGTTGGTTATATGAGTTAATACATTTTATTCAGAATTAAATTGTGTACACTACTATAAGTAAACTTACCTTAAAAAAGAACTGGAAACAAGTATTAATGCTGGCCAGTAGGTTTGCTTTTCCACAGTGTAGCAGTTCATAGTTCTGGAACTTTTACGAGGTATACACAAGTGAGCCACCATGTGGAAGATTTGAGAGCCTGCTTGCACAAAAGTGTTAAAATGTGGGATGACAGCAGAATGTTAACTGCATTGGAATGGGAGTAATGCACTGCTTTAGACAGACAGATAAATGTGCACATAGATAAACTCATGGATACCTCTTTACTCATTTCATTAAGAAGACCTAGCTGGGCGTGGTGGCACATGCCTGTAATCCTAACACTTGGGAGGCTGAGGCAGAGGATCAGTGTGGGTTCAAGACCAGCCTGGGCCACAAAGTGAGCTCAAGGCCAGCCTGAACTGCATAGAGAGACCCTGTCTCAAAAAGATTGAAGAAGGAGGA
The DNA here is from genome assembly GCA_004027295.1 of Dolichotis patagonum. Lineage (NCBI taxonomy): Eukaryota > Metazoa > Chordata > Mammalia > Rodentia > Caviidae > Dolichotis > Dolichotis patagonum. Next base: position 19,091 of record PVJX010015652.1, read on the forward strand.
AGAGGAGACCACCTAGAAGCAGTGACACACCAATAGCAAAGAATTTATAGTATATATTTATTATAGTCACCCAAGGAGTCAAATACAAAGAAAGTGCAGAATATCTTTCCACATACTAAAGACCTAGAAAATCCAGCCAAGGGTCTGGATCCCATGGCAATAACCTATGTGAGTTCAGCTGAAAACCTAGAGCCCATAACAATGCCTCCCCCGAGTCCCACTGGAGGCCTAGAGCCCACAACAATGACTCACACAAGTCTGTTTCATGGATCTGTGCTGAAAAGGCCCAAGGGTCAGTAAAAACTAGAAAATCTGTGCCAGCAGGATGAAGGATCTGTGCCAGTAGGTTGAGGGTTCTGCATTGGAACCAGGAAGCAATGTTCAAAGTAAAGAACAGGGCTCCCCTGAAGAGTACCCCAGCCATCCTCAGCGACGGTGAGGTCGCGAGCTCCTCTAATGATCAGGACAGCCATGTTCATGTCAGGAAGCCAGTGTGACAAGCTTCTGGAGACTGAATAGCACATATCTTCCTCTCCAGAGCCAGGAAGTGATGTTCAAAGTAAGAAACAGAGCACCGCCAAAGAGAACTGCAGCCATTCTCAGCATCAAGGTCTCAAGCTCCTTTGGTGATGAAAACTATCAAGTTCATATCAGGAAAGAACTTAGCAAGCTTCCCCAGGAGAACCAACAACAACAAGAGAACCAACAACACCGCAGAGAACCAACAAGACTACTATTCCTCCAGTTCTCCTTTTATGCTGGAAACAATCCAAGGGTGGGCCCCCTACTTAGCATCACACTGATTCAGTTCAGCTGGTGTTAAGTTGACCACCAGTTTTTAATGCACCACACTAGGATTCACTGCAGGAAAGGTTGAGTCAATAACAACTCAAACTTTAATGATGCCAGATGAGGCCATCAGGAGCACATCCTCCTGATGCCAGAGGAGGATGTGCTTTAAAAATGATAGAAAGATGGCCAGGAGTAGTGGCACACACCTGAAATCCCAGCACTCAGGAGGTTGAAGTAGAAGGCTCACTGCAAGTTCAGGGCCAGCCTGGGCCAAAAGTGAGTGCAAGGCCAGCCTGAACTACATAGCAAAACTCTGTTTCAAAAAGATTTAAAAAAAGAGAGATAGCCACACAAGAACCAGATTCATAGGGCTTCTGTGAGAGAAGACTGGGACCATTTGAACATCAGAGCCAATAATAGTGGACCAAGAGTGCAGCTCAGTGTTAGAGCACTTGTCTAGCATATGCAAGAATCTGGTTTCCATCCTCAGCACCATTAAAAGTAAAATAGATACTGGTAGTAATGGATTATAACTCATTAGCTAACTTAAGGATTCATGAATCCATACCATCAAAAATAAACTGGGAGGACAAGCTCATTCTTTTATTCAAATGCCAACCAAAAAATTTAAAAGAAATGGAGTCAGAAAATCAATGAGGCCTGCTGGCTGTCATTGGGGACCCTCCCACCCGAAGGCAGCATGGGCCAGGAGAAGCAGCCAGCCACACTGTCACACACCCACCTGGCTGCCATTGAGACCCACCTACCAACAGCCAGCATAAGCCAGGAGAAGAAGCTTCCATGATCTTGCACACCCACAGACATCAAGGAAGCCTCAATATAGCCATGAGGGTCTGGGGAATCCCATCCCATGCCCCACTGCCTCCCTGGGAAACTAGGTTCAGAGAAACTTAAGTGCCTGGCCCATTCCCCTCCACTGTGGATGGGCAGCCAGTGTGGAAAGTACCTGGGACCCCACAACCAGCTCACCTGAAGGAACTCAGGAAAATGTCAAGATGAGGGAGCAGAAAGCAATCTCAGACCTCCAGCCCACACAGACAAGTCGAAGATATAGACATGGAAGAAATTGGAAATCACACACCTGAAATGATAGCAGCTGGAGTCAAGAAACAATTTCATGAGGCTGTAAAAAGAAAAATCAGATTAGAAATAATATCTCAAGAAGAAATGACAACCGTAATGAAAGAATTGCTGAGTATATCTAAAGAAGACATTTAAAAAAACAGAGGGACATAGAAAAATGATGAGAACCTTGAATGAACAATATAGGAAAGAACTAGAATGCATGAAACAGATTCAAAGAATTATCCAGGAAATTGAAAACTCCATTGAAAGCTGGCAAAACCACTTGAACACAACTGAAGGTAGACTTTCAGACCTTAAAGACAGGATTTTAGAGATCATGAAAGGAAAAATCTCTTTAAAATAACAAGGAACCAGGAAATAATTCAACAGCTGCAAGATGACACAAAGAAAAATAATTCAGGACTGTTAAGGGTCAGCAAAAAAGCAAGAGTCAACACAAATGACATAAAAAGACTTTACAGAAGTAATAAAAACTTGCCAAGCATGGGAAGACGACCTGACAGACAGATAAGTGAGGCATATAGAACTCCAACTAGCCATAACCAAAATAAATCTGCACTCAGACATGATAATCAGGATCCCAGAAATTTAGTACAAGAGCAGAATATTAAAGCTGTTGAACAAAAGAAACATATCACATGTAAAGGAAAACCCATCAGAATCATAGCAGACTTCTCAACACAAACCATCAAGTCAAGAAGAGCTTGGAGTGAAGTATTTCAAGCCCTGAAAGAAAACAACTTCCAACCCAGATTGATGTACCCTGCAAAACTAGCTTTCAAAATTAATGGACAGGTAAGATGCTTCCATGGGAAAGAACTACTGAAGGAATTCCTGATCACAAAACCAATACTACAAAGAGTACTAAAGGATATACTAGAGAGAGATAAAGATGACCATAGTTCCAGGAACAGCAGCAAGAGGGGGTTACTGAGCAGGGCAGGCAACTGGATGGAGGGGGAAATTAGGAAGCCAATGATAGGAAAATAGCTTGGCAGAGATGAGCCTATGCATGTCAGTCATAACAGTTAATGTAGCTGGCCTCAGTTCACCAATAAAAACAAACACATGCAGAGTGGATCAAGAAAGAAGATCTATCAGTAAGCTGTACACAAGAAACACATTTAATTCAAAAGGAAATTCATAGACTGAAAGTGAAAGGAGAAAAAACAATGCTCCATGCAACAGGGAAGCAGGGAACAGAAAAAGCAGGGGCAGATTGCCTATCAACCACAAAATGGAAAAGAAAGATACGGTATTTTTATACAATGGAGAGCTACTCAGCTATAAAGGATAATCTTGAGGGCTTGCAGGTAAATGGATGCAACTTGAGATCATGCTCATGGGTGAAATGGTTCAAACACACAAGGGTGAACATCATGTTGTCTCCCTAGTATAAAAAACTGAAAGAGTTACTGGGATCCAAAATGTACAGTAGATGTTGTGACAGTGAAAGGGGAGGAAACACCTAAAAAGGGAAGAAACAACTGGGGTGGAGAAAAGGAGAAAAAGAAGAGAAAAGATAGGTAGATATATAGAAAGATATGTCTATATATATATAGGTATATATATATAGATATAGATATAGATATATATCTGTATATACATATATATGATAGATAATTATACTGCTAATCTCTGTTAGCCCAACAAAACGAATGGTTTGTATATGCATTGTTTGATCATTTTTTTAATACGTGTATCTGGTAATCCAAACAACTACTTTGAAAACAACAGTACACAATACATTAATCATTGTTAATCCCCTAATATTCTGTTTTGGTATTCCATGTGATTACTTTTACTTTTTTCTTTTCTTTTCTTTTTGTTTTGTTTTGTTTTAAAAGGAAATCAATGAGTACTAAAACTAGAAAGTAAGGTTTAATGATGAACAGAATATTTATATGCTGCCAGAATTAACTCCCACAAGCTGCCAGTTATTTACAAAGGAAAAGTGACACTGGAGAACTTAGCAAACATCCACTTGAAACAACTAATCAAAGTTAACAATCATAAATACTGAGGCAAAGCAACAGCACAACACATTGAGAACAACACAGTATGTCATCTTCAGCCTTCCTGACGACCACACAAGATCTGAGCCTTAGCTATTAGGAAACATTAAACAAAGCAAAGTAAAGGGACATTTTACAAGATGGTTGTCCTATGTTCTTGTAAAACATTAAAATCAAGAAACACAAGAGACTAAATATATGACAAATAATGCAGTTATGATTCTGGATTAGAAAAAATAATGACCAAGGGAACATTCAGAGAGCTACTGTTGGAATGTGAATTAGACAACTGTAGCTCATCAGTGAAAAATTCCTGATTTTGAGCAGTATACTGTGGGTGTCTGAGAGAATGCAATGTTCTAAAGAAATACAGACAGAAATAGAGAGTAGTCAAGAAGTGTGATGTCTGCAGTCACCCCTAAGTGATTTAAAAATCATAATGAAAGAGAAACAAAGCTAATGAGACAAGATACACAGTTAAGAAGCAGCCTACAGTATGCATACCTTCTTATGAATAGTCTCTTAAGTTTAAAATTACAGTACATCAAAATATAAAAGTTTCAAGAAGAAAAGATAAGCTGGGCATTGTGGTGTATGCCTATAATCCCAGTACTCAAGAGGCTGAGGCAGGATTGCCTCAAGTTCAAGGCCAGCCTCGACTACATGGTGAGACCCTGTCTCAAAAACAAAAAACAAAAAAACAGGAGAAGGAGATGGAGATGAAGAAGAGATAAAAATACAAAAAGAAGTGTCACTATTTTATATATGAAAAATCTGATGGAAATAAACCTATCTTGGACTACAGGAGTGTTTCATATCTCTGGATTTATTTTTGTTTAGGATTTTTTTCAGCTGTGGGTATGTAGACTTGTATTAATTAACATAACTTACTCAAATGGCCACCTTACATAAGTATTGGTGTATGTTATTTATTTGTAGGGAAATGGATGCATCTTGAGACCATAATGTTAAGTAAATCAAGTAGATAAGCTTAAATATTACATGTTTTTTCTTGTATGGGGAATCCAAAATATAAATAAAGAGCAAAATAAAAGATAGCTAATCAAAAGTAGGAAAGAAATTGGTCTTAAATGGGGAGGAGATCAAGAGATGGAGGGAAGGGGGAGGGAATAGGGTGGAAGGGAATGAAAAAAGAACTAATTGTTATGTGCCTGTACCAGCTCCACACAAGGAATGTAATCATGTACTGCAAACATGTACTAATGCAAAATAAAAACATAAAAAATAAAAATAACAGTTCAAATTCTATTTAGTTACTGACAAAAGTTATTTTATTACGCTAGAAAAAAAATAACTAAACTGTGGCTATGAACAATTAAAAATTTTATGTGACTGAAAATAGAAAGGCTTTCTGTCAATTTGGTTTTCCAAATATTTATTCCTTTTATAATTAACAATTTCCTAACCACATAAAAACTGGAATTTTTGGTCCTGGAAAAAAAATAAAGGTATCTTAAATCCTTGAACACATAATAAAGTAGAAATGCTGGTATAATTTAACTAGAGCAATGCTTCTAAGGTTCACTCTAAACTTAAATCTGCGGGGGAAAAAGGAGCTTAAATGTAATAAATTAAAATTAGAAGGTGTGACTAAAACATTCAGTGTTTAAATTTTTAAAAATATTGCAATAAAAGTCACACTGCCAGTAGTCCCCCTCAAAATACTTCCGCTTGCTTCAGACACATTTATCCCTTCATTCTTGCCACTTTGTGATATAGTTCTGGAAGCTGTCTTTGTGTGTTTATAAGGTGTGATAAAAGGGCTGGGGATGTTCAATCCCTGGTACCAAAAGAAAAGAAAAAGAATAGTTAAAAAATCCTACATATGTTGTAGGCATGGTGGCTCATGCTTGTATTCCCAGCACTTGGGAGGCTGAGGCGCGAGGATCATTGCGAGTTCGAGACCAGCCTGGGCTACAAAGTGAGCTCAAGGCCAGCCCGAACTGCATAGCAAGACCCTGTCTCAAAAAAAACAAAACAAAACACACACACACACACACACACACACACACACACACACACACACACGGTGTGTTAAAACTACAGTGAATACTGTGGCCAGGTGCTAGCCAGTGAAAAGGCAGGCTTGTAAAACCATTACAGTGTGTCCTCATCCATCTTATTCACTGAATCCGGCACCATACAACTTCTGGCTCTTCCCCAAAGTCAAAATGATTATGAAAGGGAAAGTCTTGAATCAAGGGTCATCAAGGCAGCCATCACAGTGTAAATAAAGACATTAATGGATGAGGACTTTTACAACTGCTTCACAAAGTGACAAGTTAATAGGATAAGCAGGTAGAGTAAGGGCAAGTATTTTAAGAGAATAAATGGCAGTGTGTCTTTCACTATAATAAATTTTTTAAAATCTTAAACATACACCATACTTTTCAATCATACATACCTTATATATCCTGTTGATTTTGTTTCTTGGAGAACCTACTAACATACTTACATGACATACTTACATACTTATATCTCTGATTTATTTTGTTTCAATGCTGAATAACATTCCATTTTTGTGAAAATACCATCAATAAACTTACTTCACATTTTCAGATAAATACCTAATGGAAGAGTTGCTAAGTTCTACATTAAATGCATATTTAACTTTGTAAGAAACCTTCAACTATTTTCTAAAGAAACTATACATTCTCTAGCATGTTCAAAGTCTGCAGAGGTTGCTCAAAGACATAGAACTAGTAGGGTGTGTATGTGCATTCATAAAGAGATTTTAATATGAGTATCAAATCTCCTGTGATAATGGAGACTGGTATGTCTAAGTCTTCCTCTGCAGGCCAGCAGACCCGTAACCCAGGAGAACTGATGAGATAGGTGAAATCTAAAGGCAGACTGCTAGGGAATTCCCCCAGCTAGGAGAGTTGGTTTTTCAGTTCTGCTGTGGCATTTAACTGATTAGATGGAACCCACCCACCTTATGGAGGGCAGTCTGCATACTTAAAGTTTATAGATAAGTTATTCTCCTCCCCAGGCATTCTCCAAGTTGATAAATAAAATTAACTATTACAAGTCTAGCCCATGTCAAATTGGCATTCATCCGTATCTCTCTACATTACAATTAATCTCTAAATAAAGACAATGTGTCAGGGTCATCCTTCTGCCTAACATGATACAACTGTTCTTCATACAACCAAAAGCACATTAGCCCTATTCTCATAGGGAGAGAGAAGGTCCTTGGCTGATGTTTCCTATTCTCCTTGCTAATCCTGCAACCTAAATACTGTGATGTAAAGTTAGCAGTGCTTAATGCTATGCTATGAAGTCAAGTTAAAGTAACATGCTTACGTTACATGCTGAGAAGGTGCAAGAGGGAAGAAAACAAAGGTGTTTGCTTCACATTCACACATAAACTGAGGAGGAAATACTTGTGACAGTCACAGTCCTTCTTTCTGTAACTGATCACCTGGTCATAGCTGGTGTTCATACTGCCCTTCCTTCACAGCCCATTCCATGTTCCCTTTGCTGTCTGAAAACACCTCTAAGGATTGTGGTCTGTACCAGCTGAGTGATGGCGCCTTCATTCCTGAAGGATCTGAGCCATTAGCAGTCCTGCCTGAATTGGATTGTAGTTTTCTACTGGCTTTAAGCACAGGACAAGATAATACCAACGCCTGAAGGGATCCCAGATGCAACCTTCTTCACCTCCACCATGAAGCTGAAGTCTGATTTCACCTGTGGTCAGGATCAGCTGCTCAGCTAGAAGAGTCAGTGGCTTCTTTGCTGGTTGATTCAGAGGCAGGAGGAGCCCTCAGCTTTGTAGGTCCTCCTGAGGCAACACTGATGGTCAGTATTTGTGACCTTGGAGATCTACCCCATTCTGCATGGGCTAGTTGACACTGACCTGATGACCACATGCTGAGCTCTTTCCTGTGCTTACTGAGTAGGACCTTCATAGCTCATTCCTTGCGAAGTGTCCACATTTAAGAGTTCAGCATTTTTGTCTGTTCTGTTTTTAGATTTTTTTTCTCTTTCTAAAATTGATTTATAAGAGGTTTTGTTTGCTTGATTGCCTGAATATATACAGACAAGGTACTTTTTTGGATTTAGGTTTTGTAATGTATCTCGATGTAGGCAAGTCTGTTCTCTTCACAGTGTCTGTGAAAAGCAGAAGTTTGCTGGGGATTTAGCTCAGTGGCATAAGCACCTGCTTAGCAAGCACAAGGTCATGAGTTTGATCCTCGGTACCAAAAAAAGAAAAAAGAAAAGCAGAAGTTTTACATTGTGGTATTATCATATTTACCATACTCTTAAGAAATCTGCATAAATATTTTTGTGAAGATATGTTATATACATACATATATACATACATACATACATACATATTCATATGCTAAGAAACATTATAATTTTAGCCTTATAGTTTATTTGGTGATAGTTCTTAGTTGTTTCTAAGGTAGGAGGGAGTGGTTCATTTTCCTCTTCTATTTGCAGGTTAGTTTTTCTAACATCATTTGTAAAATGGATGCAAATTGACCATATACATGTGGGTATATTTGTAGACACTATTCTGTTCCATTAGTTTAGTCTTATGCCAATACCACACTATATGTTGATTCTTACAGCCATATAATGAATCTTGAAATTCCATAGTATAAGTTATTGAACTTACTTCTTTCTCAGGATATTTTGGATTATTTGTTTATTTATTGTATTTCCATGTAAGTTTTAGAGTCAGTTTGTCAGTTTCTTTTTTAAAAAGGCTGTTGGAGTTATGATTGCAATTGCATTAATCACAGATTAATTTGGAAGTAATTAGCATGAGCAATACTGAGTCTTCTAATTTATGAATTATGTATTTCTATTTACTTAGACCAGTGATATTTCATAGTGTTTAGCAGAGTGGGTCTTGCTTGTCTCTTGCTTATTTCCAAGTGTTGATTTTTCTTTGACATTATTGTAAATGGACCAGTTTTTGAAATTCTACCTTAAAATTATGTACTGTGAGTTTACAGGAATTTCATTGAGTCATATCACATCCTGTGCCTTGCTAACACTTGTATATATTCTAGTAGCTACTTCATAGGTAGGGTTTACTGTGTAGCTAACTAGGCTGTCTGAGAATGGCATCAATTTCAATTCTTCCTTTTCAATTTGAGTAACCATTATTTCATTTTCTTACCTTATTGCACTCACCAAGACCTCCAGTGCAATATTGAATAGGAGTAACATTACACATTCTAGCCTCTTATTGCTTCTCCCCTTTTTCCTTTTTCCTTCTTACGCCCCCTCCCCCTTCCTTTGTTATTAGTGCATGTTAGTAATACAGAATAGCAAGGTTCATTTTGGAAGTCAGTACATGTGCATAACATATATCGATAATTTTTAATCCCTTTGTTTTCCTCTTCCCTACCCTTTCCATCCCCTTCCCCAACCCTTAAAGCCTACTTTGTAGTTTCCTGTCATCATTCTTTCATTCATTCGTTCCTTTATTTATTTATATTTCAAGTTTCCCATAAGAGAAAACATGCAATATTTAACTTTCCAACTCTAGATTATTTCATTTAACATGGTGGTCACCTTCCATTTTCCTGCAAATGACAGGATCTTGTTTTTATTTATGGCAGAATAATATTCACATTTTTCTCTATCCATCCTGTTGACAGGCAGGTAGTCTGTTTCCACAGTTTAGCTATTGTGGATTGTGCCACTATAAATATGAGTGTGCATGTATTGCTGTCGTAGCCTTTCTTAACCAAATAAATTTTAATTTTTTCATCTCACAGCTTAGAAGGGTCTTACTGGTTCTTCTATCTGAAATATATGTCTCCTGCTTATTACCATCATCTCAGCGTCATATTTAATTCCTTGATGCCTATAAGCGATATTTACTGTGCGTCTCTTACACTACTCTGTATTTCTCTGGGGTGAAAAGCACCTTCTGTCTTGCCCATTTCATCTGTGGTGCACAGCCCAGTAGTTCTTAGTAGACACTCAGTAGATGTTTTATAGAATCAGCCAGGATTGGTGGGAAATTTTAGTAGTTATACAATTCATCTTTTCAGTGTTTTGCTCTCCTGGGCAAAACTGAAGATAGATACTATTTGTTGCAAAATATATTTCTCTTTCCTACTTTCTAATTTTTTTTTTTTACTGGGAATTGAACTCAGGACCTCATGCTTGCCAGGGAGGTGTTGTACCATTGAGCTATATCACTGGTCCAACTGTCTGATTTTTTTAAAGGAGGTCAAGATTTAGAAATTGTCATAGAAACTACATACATTTAAAGCTTTCAAAAGCTTTTAACATATAGTATTTTTAAAAAGTAGTATAATTCTTTGTACTAATTTTCATAAAATGCTATAGTGGCAAATTGAGATAGTTTGCTATTCCCAAGTGTCATATACTACCAGGAAATTTCCAGAAGTCCAGATAGAGAAACAAGACACAGCCATTTCAGAGTTATTTAGTAAGCAGGTACTGAGTCACTATTTTTATTTTTAAAATCTGGAGAATCTTCATGATGAAGTGAACTTGTCAGGTGAAGTATAGTGGTACCCTGGTTTATGAACTCAATTTGTTTCATGATTTGGGGGAACATGGCTGTGATTGTATTTGTGTGGAGAAGATGGCCATGGTTGTGTTTGTCATCTGATGTAGAGTTTGTGAAGGGAAACAAACTGAGCACTTTTGTTTGCAAACTGAATTGTTTACAAACAGAAGTATTCATGAACCAGAGTATTGCTGTATTCCCTTATCTTTACCCTTTAGTTTTTACTCTAATTTGCTCTTTATGTAATTTAAGGTTGATGAAGGTGAATTTCTTTTAGCCTAGAACATAGTGATCTAGCATTTATTCAAAGGGCAAAGTATCTTTCCTTTTGCTCCATTTAAACAGCTTCCTTTAAATGATTGTTGGAAAGTACAGCTTCAGTTTATGTACCAATGTGATGAAAATACAGGTTTGTTTTCCTGTGGTATATTAAAATAATTTGTTGGCTTACTCTATACCTCAGTGATGGAAATTATGTTAAAGAAGTAGATGAAAACATTTAGTTGAATGATCCTTTATTCATTTATCTTACCCCCTCCTTCTCTGGTCCCCCTTGTCTCCTCCCTTTTCCTTGCTTCTTTCATCCTTCCATCCTTTGTTCTCTCTTTGTGTTATGGTTGTTCTGGTTGCTGCAAATGTAGTGCTGCATAAAACACTGTGGACCTTTATTTGTAGCCAACATTGTGCTGGGGAGGTAGACAGCAAAGAAGTAAACGTGTGGTAGTGATGAATTTTGGTGGTGTAAGTGTTGCAAACAGAGAGCAAGTGTATGTGTGTGTGGAGTGGGAGATGAGAGAGCAGGACAGAGAGAGCATAAGATTCAGAAAAGCTTCATTTAAAAAAGAGGATTAAACAGAGCTGGGCAAGCCCAGCAGGTCCAGGACAGGAGTGTGCTAGAAATGAGGGCACAGCAGGTAAGAAACTCAGAGAAGGCAAAGTGCTTGGGGTTAGAGGAACTAGAATGTGGCCCAGAGGAAGTGATGAGCCCAGGGAGAGAGCTGTAGGCTGAGACTGGAGACCAGCATTATCACTAGATCCCAGAGGACATGGTGGGCTGTGACAAGCATCCCAGTGTCATTCCAAGTGCAGTCAAAAGCAAAGGGTCCAGCGGGGCATTTAGCTCAGCTGTGTAAGCACCTGCCTGTTAAGCACAAGGTCACAAGTTCGATCCCCAGTACAAAAAAAAAAAAAAAAAAAAGCAAGCAAAGGGTCCATTGTGCGGTTCTTTCACTCTGAGATGTTTCAAGAACATCTCTGCTATAATGGAAATACCTAATTTTCACTTCCAAAGATAAAGAAACACATGAAACAAACCCCAGCAACATTGGAAGAGACATGAACACATCCCCCATCACAGATGGGGATTTCAGTACTTCTTAGCTGGGTGACAGGAATGAGTAGTCAGGTATCTAGTAAAAGCACAGAGGGTGGGTAAGGGTTAATTACTTCCTACTGTTCAACGAAACTTGCACCCTTCAAAAGCAGAACAATGTGGGTCTAAAATCAAACTTCAGTAAATTTAAAAGTTTTGACATCATACTGAGTATGTTCCTTCACTGTGACAGAGTTAAATAGAAATCAGTATCTGAAGAATATCCCAAATATTCAGAAGTTAAACTACTCACTTCAGAATGACTCATGCATCAAAGAAGAAATGACAAAGGAAATGAGGAATTCCTCGGAATGAAAGAAAATGAAAAGACAACCAAAATACTAGCTGGGTGTGGTAGCCTACCCCTGTAATCGCAACACTCTGGGAGACTGAGGCAGAAGGATCACAAATTTGAACCCAGCCTAGGAAACTTTGTGACTTAATGAAACCCTGACTCAAGATTTTTAAGAAGGGGAGTAGGGACTCTGGACACAGCTCAGTGCTAAGGCTGTGGGTTCAGTCCCCAGTACCAAATATACGAACATACAAGCAAAGCACTGTGCCCTCTGTTCCTCCGGTGTCTTGCTCCCTTCCTCTGTCAGGTCACTGCAGCATCTCTGTGAGACTAGTTAGGCCGTGTGCTCCATGCTGCCCTTACCCCAAGAGCAGCCTGGCCTTGTCAGTTTCACCAAGTATCTGAATTCTTTTTTCTTCAGTTCTGATGAACACACTCTGACCTATTCGCAAAGGTCATGTTCCAAAACTGTGGAGGGGAATTCATGGTGCAGAAATACACAAGTTCAAATTGAGGATCCCATGCTAATGTTAATGAAAATGTTGTCACAGTTGCTTCCTTTTTCTGAGACTGTACCCAGAAAATTCTCATACACCTTCTCCCTACATTTTAGACTTTTTGTGACTCTTTCTTCAGTTCCCTTCTGTGGCTTCTTTTTCTATTAACAGAAGTTAACAGTTGCCATGACTTCTTAGAGTTTTGCAGTCTTCTTCTGTCTACCAGGATCCTGGTATTAACTTGTTCTGTTCATTGATTTAGGCCCAACATGTGGGACATTTTGCTGGACACTAGGCTTGCAATGGGTAGGAAACTTAACCAGATAATTAAAGAGTGGTGAATATTTAGACAGGGATATGGGAGGAACTGTGAACCAAATATTCATTCAGTAAGTATTTATTGACCTCATGTGTACCATGGATTGTGCAGTCTCATCCAAATCAACTTTACAGGGAAAGGGAAATGTGGATTTCATTGTGAGGGCTGAGTTAGGAGTCTTCAGGCCTGAGAGTAGGGGTTGGTGTTCTAGAGGCAGGTTATTGTCCCCAGGTAAGGCATAGTGTCATAAAAGAGCAAAGAAGGATGTGGTGGTGAGCAGTCTGCCCTGGCTGAGGCATTTGGTGGGACATTAGATAGTGAGGAGCAGAAGAAGGATCTAGAAAGGTCATGAACATTCTTCTCTCTGCTTAGGGAGATCAACCCTGCTTCGTCAGGCCCTGTGTTTGTCAGCTCGTGGCACTACTCACCAGCCCTTCTGCATCCCTAGTCTTCTTTTCTCCTTTGGTCATTATTCTTTGGTTGTCATTTACTGCAGTGACCAGGGGCTCCAGGTGGTGGTGACCATGAACAAGTGCTGCTAATGGCACATTTTCAAAACACAGCCTTCTGAGCAGAGAAAGGACCTAAAGCTGGGAGCCAGGGTATGGTGCTCTCTTTCCTGGAGCCATTAGGTTTCATTGGCCTCTTGAAATCCTGGTTTTTGTTATATATATATATATATATATATCTATCAGGGTTGGAAGAGGTTGAGGTATAAGCTCACTGATTTTGAAGATACTCTATGGGATAAAATTTCAATTTATTGCCCATCCTGAATTTTTTTATTCTTTTCCTTTAGGTTTCTTGCTATTTAAAGATTTTTGTTTGAATGAAATTAATGAAGCTGTACCTCAGGTGAAGTTTTATGAAGAGGTAAGAAGTAACTTGTCCTGAGATTTTATTTCAAAAAGCATATTGTAACTGTGCTTTGGGAAATATTAAGACTATAAAGCATCTTCCACATATTTAGAAACTCATTAAAAGTCATTAGCAATGCAAAATATAATACATAATTTATTTGAGATGCTGACAGCAGCTACAGAGGACCAGGCGTGTTATTAAAATCATATTCCTAAAAGCTTTGGCATACAGTGGGAGCAATGAGGAATAGCTGAATTTCCAGAGATAGAAGATCCTTTAGAAGTGTACTGAAGATTACCAGTGACTGTCTCCTGTAAGGGCTGATTCTGGAGATGTGAACCACACCCCAGAGCTGCCCCTGGTCTGGGAGAGAAGTTAGTAGAGATTTCTGGACATACTAGAGTAACAAATTATAGACAGGGTGGAATGAGGTGGGATCTCAAACACAGAAATGGTGAAATCTGCAGCTGTAGAGGGAGTGAAGTGATAGGGTAGAAGTCTTTGGAAGGCAGAAAGTCAGCTGTACAGAGCTAAGTGGGCTTAACAGCTACAAACCTACTGGAAACAGAAGACTGAATACAGAACAGGCAAGAGAGGACAGTCCTCAGGGAGTAGTCTGCTGACAGCTGCTTGTATTAGCTGTTAACTCATGATGCATTGGGCAGAAGGAAATTCTGGCACAAGAGAATTCAGGCCTGGCTGTGGGCAGGAAGTTACTTCTGGGAGACAAAAAGACCAGAAGAGGTTTCTGGAACTAAACTAAAAAACACATGGAGCTGGGTGTTTTGATACATGCATGTAGTCCCAGCACTCTGGGAAGCTGAAACAAATTTGAACCCAGACTGGAGTTGTGAGACACTTTCACAATAAAAAACACAAAAATGAGTAGAGAATGTAGCTCAGTGCAGAGGCCTCTAGGTTCAGTCCCCAATATGGCTCAATCAATCAATCAGCCAATCAAACTGGACTGGAAGGATCTCAGACAGATGGTTAGTTTCATTCCCAAGACACATGCCAAGGTCTGAAGCTGAGTGGGATGGGGGACCAAGAGCTAAAACAGGAACTTCTCTATGGAAGAACTGAATGTAATGCTAAGGGAGATCAAGATCTCTCATTCAGCTCCATGGAGGATTATGATATAGGAAAGGGCAAACCAGAAGTTGGTTGAGGCCTACAAAAAATGGCAACCCAGGCCCAGCTCACTTAGACTTGTATTGGGTGATTAACCTCCTTGCCTCCCACCCAATACAGAATAAAAGGAGCCCACTGTCTTCTCTGAAGACATAAGATACCAATATGTAAAAACTTTGCCATGTCAAGTACACAGCAGAAAATTACTAGACTTGCTATAAGGCAAGATGTCTGACTCCTAAGCAAGGTGACAGATGTTTCAGTGGAGCTGGGCACTAGAGGTAATTATCAAATACTTTAAAATAACCATGAATAATACATTCAGTAAAAGGTGTGAAAATAGATCTCAGCATAATTTGAATTTATTATAAAGGGCTAAATGGGCATGCTAGAACAGATAGTACAGTATTTGAAGTTGGAACTTAATGGTTAGATAAAGCACAAGCTAAGATAATACATAGGAAGGGAAATCGGTAGATGGCCTCAGACCAAAGCAAAGATAGGAAAGAATAGAGAAAGAAATAGATAACAATATTAAAGATATGCAAGGCATATTTAAAGGCCTAATACATGTAGAATTGGAGTTCCAGAAAGAAAAGAAAGAATAGGGTGGAAGCAATATTTGAAGAGACAATACTAAAAATTTTACAAAATGGTGAAAGACAGATATTTACAAATTCAAAAAAGCTTAGAATCCATGCCTACCATTTCTCACTAGACAGAATGAATACAAAGGACACGTGTCTGGGCACATCAGTGTGAAGCTACAGAAACTTAGAACAGAGAAAATCTGAAAGGGGTACCAAGGGAGTCACATTACTTTTAAAGGAGCAGCAGTTAGAGTGGCTGTGACACTGAAGGGAAGTGACAGGACTAGGGTAGGTGATGAATCAGCCACCTTTAAAGTACTAAAAGGAAAATCTTCCAGTCTAGAATGCTATCCTCAGTCAAATTTTTCTTTAAAAGGGAAAGAGAAATAGAGATGTTCAAAACAACAACAATAATAAAAAGCAAACATAAAAAAAGAGAGAATTTGTCAGTAATAGATCTACATTACCAAGTAGTGTAGCTGAGATACAGGGAGATACTTCGGGAAGACAGGAAGTGATCCTATGGATATGCAGGAAGGAAGGATGAGCAACGTGCGTGAATCTGCATGTGAAATGTAAGTGAACCATGACAATTCAAATAGTGACATGTGTCTAGAGTTTATAGTGTATGTAGCACCAGAGTGTATGACAGTCACACAAAAGGCAGAAGGGGACTTATGAAGATAAAATATGTTAAAGTCCTAGGATTAATGGTGGGAATAGTGAAAGTAGTCGTTTTCATTAGATTGTACTCAGTATATCTAATAAGTTAAAAGAGAAAAGTAGGATAAAAACCATTTGATTGATCAAAAAGAGGTAATAAAGGAATAAAAGGGGCCATAGAATTGATAGCTCAAATTGAAAATAGAACAAAGTAGTATGATAGCATAAATCTAGTTACCTTTCATGTAAATGAACTGAATACACCAAAGTAAAAGGACTTGAGTTTTTCAGACTGGATTGACAGATGAATCCCTCTTATATACCACTTTTTGGAAAAATACTTCTGTAGAAGGAAGGATGGATGATTATGCTGTAATGTACGTACTATATCAACATTGATCAGATGAACTACCTGGTTATGCTACTTTGAAATAAAGACAGATGTTCTTGGTGATAAAAGGGTTGATCCAACTGCTCTCCCAATCTTAGGTCTGTATGTTACAAATAACACAACTTCAAAGTATATAATGCAAGCATAAGCAGATACAAAACAAAACCACAACTCTAGTAAGAAACACTAACATACTCCCTTAAAGAGCTTAAAAGAAACAAAATCATTAGTAAAGACTGAGAAACTCTTAATAAAGTAATGAGTAAACACATATATAGAAGCTGTATCCAGCAAAAGTAGCATTCAAATTCTTTGAATTACATGCAGAATATTTTTCAAAATCATGTGTTAGTTCCTTTATAAATCTATAAATTTCAAGATTGAAATAGCTCAGAGTATCTTTTCTGACCACAACAAAATTAAGCTCAAAGAAATCCTTATGTTCCTGGAAATGAATACACCTTGAAATAATTATAAGTCAAAGGAGGAATTAAAATAGAAATTAGGAAATATTTTAAGATATATTTAATATACAACGTATGCTATATTAACATCATGTGTTTTTACCCTAAATCATTTAAATGATCGAAAGAAAATGTAGCATGGTGATGCCTGTAGTTTTTGTGCACATTTGAAAATTGAGAAGACATTCCTTTCCTTCAAGATTTTTAGAGATACAGATACAGATATAAAAGTGTCATGTTTTTCCATACTTTAGAAATTATATTAATGTATCTTCAGAAAAAGTAGTCATATTATGTCATACATTTGGCATCATGTAAAAAAGTAATGTGAACCCAAAAAGATTTTACTTGGTGTAAAGTTAAGTTTATTGTTTGCATCTGAATCCTAATCAGGCATTTTATCTAGAGAAATTTTTATCTAGAGAAATTTTTATCTAGAGAATCACAGCTTGAACTGTCAAAAAAATTTTTTCTTTCCTGTGTTCCTGAAAGCTTTGCCTCTCCAATTTCAACATGTACTAAGTCACTTTGTCAAATGCTGAGAAATCTCCTTTAGCAGATAACTGGGTAGAACAGATGGACCATTTATGTGGTAACTTTAGTACACACTTCTGTGAGTGTGCTGGTGACTTGTTGGCATGCGTTCATCTGAACTTTAAGCATTGGTGTTTCACCTTGTCAGCTTCCCTCCCATATCTTCTCACCTCTCTTCTGATTTGGCCCATGGTGGACCTGACTTGTCAAATGACTCCATGGGAGGATGCTCCACTGTTCCTTGGAAGCTTGCCCTCTGTTCTTTGGAGGATGCCATCTGACCTTGGGACTCAAGTACAACTCTCTCAATGAACACAACTCTGAAACACTGAAGTTCTGTTATTCTTCGGCCCCTTGCTTTTGTCACTGTAATGGATTCTTCTTTAATTTCTGGTTGGTTTTGACACCAGGTTTTAAATTCTGTTACCTGTGTCTTGATGTGGTACATTTTGTAATTACATTTCTACTTCTCATGCCCCCAGATTTGTCACAGTACACTCCCTTTTTCTATACGTGAGAGTCCTAGTTGCTTGTTACAGCACTTAGTTATCTCTTATGTGATTTGTTGCCTCCTCCTTCCTTTCTCTCTCATGATGTCCAGTGTAGAACTTCCACTCCAGCCAGACCTGACCAGCCAGTGTTCCCTGGACATCCCAGTCCCTTCTTGTTCTGTCATTGTAGGGTGTGTTGTGCCTTCCCACCCTGGGATGCTGCAGCTTCTTCCAGCATTGAGATGAGTTGCTTTTCAGGGCCGGCTCAGCAGGGAAGGTCTCTGGACCCTTTTCCATCCTGGTGTTCCAGCAGGGTGTACATCCTTCTGTGCCTCACAGTTTGTGGTTTGTGCTATCCTTTCCTGTATACTCAGTACTTGCTTCTCCTATGCATAATGAATTTTTCACATCACCCATTACTGGACGTGTTGACAAAAGGCCTCACTGGGACCCAGCTGTGGCCTTGTCCCTCCCTTACTATGGGATACTGGCAAGTCTCTTGGCCACTCTGAAACCTGTCTGTTTCAAACCTTGCGATATCCTCCTTGCCCTTGAGGGGCCCACAGTATGCAGACTTGAAATCAGAGCTCCAGGTGCTTCATGTATGGAATGAGACTGGTCATCATCTCCTGCCTGCCTACCTCACGGGCTAATGTGGGGCTCAGCCTGGACACTGAATGAATAGTTACTATAGACTGTGCCATGTCTGTGATGTACTGTTTAGGCATAGGAGAGCTATGTGACACAGGGGTCAAGGGTTCCACCTCTGAGCTCAGACCACCTAGGTTCGAACTCTGCCACTTACTAACTGTGCATCCTGGGTGACCTTTCAGCTTCTCTGCACCTGGGCTTCCTATGCCAGAATCAGAGCAAGGGCTATGTGGTCCCGAAGCAGTGTCTCACGTGTACCACACACAGCTACCACTCAGTGTTTTGGTTTATGCACCTATGGTTCCAGTTAGATTTTGAAGATAGGTATTTGCACAAATTCATATATTGTGCCTAGATTTGAGAATGAATTGCAGAAAAGAGTCAAGTATAATATCAGAAACAAAGTTACTGTGTAGACTTCTTTCACTCACTTAACCAACATTAATTGAACATCAGTGTCCTGCCAGGCATTTTTTGAATGGATAAGAGATAAAGTCTTTACTCTCCTTGAACTTACGTTCTAGTCGAGAGATGCAGACAGTACACAAATGGTAAACAGGGACTGTGTCTGGAAGGAAGAACTGCTGAGCAGCACCTCAGAGCTTGGTGTGAAGTACTGTGCCAGCCACTCTAGATGGGTGGGTCAGTGCCCATCTGAGCAGGTGGCATTGAACAAGGAGGCTGGTGTCTCCAAGGTAACCTCGGAAAGTGTTTTAGGCTGAAGTCATGGCTAAGATAGCCCTTACCATGGCAGGGAAGATTCTAGGTGAAGAAGGTTGGCAGAGGATGGTATAGTGAGGGACAGGGTGGCCAGCTAGTGTGGCATGAACTTGGGTTGAAGAGAGACATGGGATTTAGGGGGTAAGACAGTAATGAATTCAAATTTTATTCCAAAACCTGTGGAAAACATTGCACAGGGGAGTGTTAGGTGCAGTGTCTATTAAGTCAGGTGTCAGTTCGCTAGATAGAGATCAGGTACTTAACACTGGTTTTTATACCTGGTTGGCCTGTCAGTTGAGGAAAAAAGATTTCACGTCACCCATTACTGGAAATGTTGACAAAACTGCTACTTTTTATTCTATCATTTTGGGGGGGCAGGTACTGCGAAGCTCTGTGAACAGGTACATACATATTTCTGATTGTTAGCCATATGAAATGTCCCTCTTTATTTCTGGCTTATCTCTGGTAATAAATAGTCTGTTTGTAGTCAGCTTCACTGGATCATCTAACCATGTCAGTCTTATTGTGCTTACTGTTTTCATGATGTGTCTTTCCCATCTGTCTATTTTTAATCTCTTAATATGTAAGTTGTTTCTTTTAGATAGAGACAGAAGAAGCTTGGTATTTTTCCTTCATTTGGACAGTTTCTGCTATTTTATTTTATTTTATTTTATTTTATTTTATTTTATTTTATTTTATTTTATTTTAGGTGCTAGGGTTTGAACCAACCCAGGGCCTTTACTCTAAGCAACATTCCCTAAACTTTTTTTATTTTTTGAGAAAGGTCTCACAAAACTTCCCAGTCTTGGCTTGAACTGGTAGTCTTCTTGCCTCAGCCTCTCAGCATTCTGGGATGGCATGAACCACTCTGCCTGGCTAATAATTCTGTTTTATAGTGGATGAATTTTAGATATTATACTTATATTTTGTAGGGCTTGCCGAGTTTCAGTCTGTGAATGTATATTTTCAACCTATAAGTTATCTTTCACCAAATCTAGGAAAATTAAGATGATTATTTTCCAAGGCATTTTTTACTTCTTTTTTCTCCTCTAGGACTGTATGTATGTTTAATCTTTAACCCTGATGGATAATTCATTTTTTCCTCCAATTTTTTTTTCTTACTCCAGATCACATAATTTCTTATCGATCTTTCTTCAGAATTGTCGACTCTTTTATTCTGTCTGGGCTGCTGTTCTGTCCATTCATTGAATGTTTATTTTAGATGCTGTGTTTTTACTTCTGAAATTTTTTCATTTAGTTCTTTTTGTACTTGCTATTTCTTCCTCTGTTTCGTCTTTTTCTTTATTACATGAATGTTTTCTGTTGGGTCTTTTGTGTTATGTCCAGTTTGAATAGCTGCTTTGAAGTCTGTGTCTGATAATCCCAGCATCTCTGTCTCCTGGATAAATTTGCATGATGCTTTGCATTCCTGGCTGTGGAGTACACTGTGCTGCTTTTTCTGTATAGAATAGCATTAGATTGTACCTTGAGCAGGGTGATGGGTGGGTAAAGAAAGTCTAAACTGTTGTTATCCTCCTCCAAAGGGAATGGGTAATCTTGTTTTAGCAGCCAGCTGATCTGGCTCACCCATACCCAGGCCTGTTTCCTCTACAGTGGGCGGCAGCTGTACCTTCTCTGGTTCTTCAGTTTCTTCTGAGTTGCTGGAGTCCACCATGGCCCTGTATCATCCAGGTCCACCAGAGATTTCAACAGAATTTGCTCATGGAACTTTGGAGCTCCCCCTCTGTGGCTCTACTTTCAGAAATACCTGCTCTTACAGCTTCAGTTTGATGCCCTCTCTCTGTTGTCTTTGAACTTGTGTTCACACTCCAATGCCCATATACAGTTGCATTTCCTGTATGCCCAGGATTGCTTGTTATCATCTCAGGAGGATTGTTCTGGTAGGAACTAGTTGGTTCTTGCCAGAAGCAGAGCCTGGATTTGTGCTTTATTTCAAAATAAAGCAAACATGATTTGTTGATGAATTGATGTAGAAGGCAGTGATGGCTAGAGTGTAGGCAAAAGAGTGGAATCAGTGGTGATCATTCACTTTTTATTTTTGCAAAAGGGAGAATGCAACCACCTTAGTACAGCATGCCCAGCGACCTTCTCTCAGTTCGGGAGGCAGAGGTCGAGCTGGGGGACTAACCGCCCGGGAGATCTTTCCCGCTCTCTAGGACAAAGGACTGCAGCCCGAATTTCTGTGGGCTCCAGTTCCCCAGGCCCAGCATCTGCCTTACAATTTAGGGAGCTAAGAGCCTGAAGAGGGGAGTTAGGACCCTGCGAGGTGAGTCCTGCCACCCCAAGGCGGGCTTGTGGAGAGCTGGCGACCTGGGCCCCAGGCAATTGAGCTTCTGGCTAGCTACCGGGTACACTGGACCGAGTCCCGGAAGCTCCACCACCTTAGTGCAACACGCTCAGCGGCCTTCTTTCAGTTCGGGAGGTGGAGGCTGAGCCGGGGGCCTGACAACCCGGTGTGGGCTGGCATGGGGAGAACTTAAAACCAGCACTCCTGGCGGTTGAGATCATACTCACCCCCTTGGACATGGGACTGTGGCCCAAGATTCCGTGGGCCCCAGTTCACGAGGCCCAGCTTCCGCCTTTTAATTTAGGAAGCCAAGAGCCTGTGGGTGAGCCAGCGCTGCTCCAGGAACTGAGGGTGCAGGAGATAACTCGCCACACATCCAGAGGAAGCTTTGGAACACCACTCAAAGCAAGGAAATAATAGAAAAATGACAAAAGGAAAGACCAAAAGGCAAGCTCAAAACTCCAGCCCACCCCAAGAAAGCTTAGGAGCCATGTACATAGAAGAAAAAAGAAGCCATACACCTGAAATGTCTGAAATGATATCAAATGAAATAAAGATGCAACTAGGGGAAGCTATGGAGAAATTCAAATCATAAGTACTTGCCCAGGTAAAAGAAGAAATGATAAAAATAGCGAAAGAAATAGTGAACACATCTAGTGAAAACACAGCTAAAAAATTAGAGGAACAAAGCAAACAGATAGAATCCCTGAATGAACACTATAAGAAACAAACAATACATAAAGCAGATTCAAAGAGATATACAGGAAATCAAAAATGCAATTGAAAGCTGCCAAAACCGCCTCAACGAAAATGAAGATAGAATTTCAGACCTCGAAGATAAGATTGCAGCCAGTGAACAGAAAAGGAAAGATCTCTTAAAAATAACAAAGAATCAGGAAATAACAATTCAACACCTGCAAGATGATGCAAAGAAAAATAACATAAGATTAATAGGGATAAATGAAAAAGAAGGGGACAACCCAAATGATATCAAGAGGATATTTACAGAAGTAATAGCTGAAAACTTCCCAAACATGAGAAGAGAAACTGACATTTGGATAAGTGAAGCATATAGAACTCCAAACAGCCATAACCAAAATAAAATGACACCCAGACACATAATAATCACCATCCCAGAAATCCACCATAAGAACAGAATACTAAAAGCTGTTAGAGACAAAAGACAGATCACCTATAAAGGAAAACCTATCAGAATCACGGCAGACTTCTCAACACAAACAATGAAATCAAGAAGAGCATGGAGTGAAGT